>JAATWR010000815.1:0-63672 GCA_018703725.1 Brassica juncea
AGTCAGAAACAGTCGAGACTCTGTTACCTAGCCGAGTTCAAACTGCGAAAAGATCGGAACGCCCCTGCGGCCAACCCGAAACGAGCAAAGGAATCACACAACATTCCCGAAGACTCGAAGAAAGATGATCCAGAATCATCCGAACAGGCAACGATTCAAGACGACGACAAAGCCTCTGAATCCACCGCCGTAAGAGCGGACAGCTCGACCCCCGCACAAACCACTGATCCGACCAGCACAATCGGAACGGCAACGCACGGGGAGTAAAAACGTCCGCGGCAACTATCAGAACTACGAGATGGCTTGATCCTCGAAAGAGGTACGTAGGCAGCTCGTCGAAACCCGGCGAGTTCAGCTATCCCCCTCACCAAAAAGGGGGGGGGACTGGGTGCGTATACTCCTATACTCCCACAAAAACGCGAAAAATCCGCATATGTACTCTAACTTCTCGAAATTTTTTAATAAAATTCTTTCTATCTTTCATGCTCACTTAAACGCATCAACGCTTCGGAAAAACGAAAATCGTATCTTCAAAAGAAACGCGAGACGTCGCAACTTCTTAAAATGATAACAAAACTCGTATTATCCGCAAAAGACAGTCCACCAGCGACTTAAAAATAACTCACGCCCGTCGATTGGCCCCGACGGACGCTCATAAGAAACGTTTCACTCAATACAAAATCGTAGTCAGACCTACAAGGTCCTCTTACATCCGACAAGAATATCATAGCGCGATATACAAGAAACCCAAAATTTTGGTTTAGCATCTCGGATAAACTCCGAAGATAGCTCGATTCTTTTAACACAAGTCATATAAGCCGGCGACTAGTCGCGGACTTTAAACGAAAAGAATCAGGAAGAAATCACTAACAGGCAAAACGAAAGCCGATCAGTCATCGCACAGCCTCAAAGTTGAGAGTAAACCTAGGTCTTGCCCTAAACCCAGTCTTGCTGGATCTTGACATCTCACAGACATAGTATCGTATACGAGATCCCAAAACATGTCTCTTATCGCTTACACCTAAAACGCTCGCTAAAAAGTAGCATACGGACCAAGCGACAAAAAAAGAGTTAGGATACGAAGTGACTACTCGCATCCTTCCCTCTACACTTGACGAAAGTATAAATCAAAACAAAAGATGAAATCTCGCAAATTGTCATATTCATAAAAGCCGCAAAAGACGGCAGGATTCAAAGCCACCAACGGCCAGTCCCAAAACATAAGAATGCAACCTCCAACGGTCGCAGGATAAAATTACTAAAAACGGCCACACATGGCCAAAAAATTCAATTCACAAAAGGAAGTCAACATTGAGAAATCCGGATGCGGAAATCCCAAATGAACTAGCAGGCTGGTCCACTTCCTCATTCACGCCTCGAGCATTCCCACCATTCTCGGCGTTCTCATCAGCTCCGGCCTCCCCCGTATCTTCGGAAACCTCGATAGGTTCCCATAGTCTCCGGACTCTTTCTTCTACCGGAGGAACCAAGGACTCAGCATGAGCACACTCGGCCATGAAATCCTTCATTTCAGCAATCTCGGAATCGAATGAGAAATCCGGGTTCTGAGACTTGTAAAGGTTTACGACCGAACCCCGGCACTCGCGGAAATCACCAACAAACTCCTGAGCTTCTTTAAAACATTGAAACTCAGCAGCAAACGATTCCGCCCGTCTTGCCACCTCCGCTGCGACCATCCTTCTTCCTCTTCTTTCCGCCCGTACGAGAGCCCGAGCGTGAAGCTCAGCTTGCTTCGCGTTCTGTGCCTTCACCTCTTGTCGGAACCGGAAAAGCTCTCGCTCCGCTTCTGTGGTCTTAAAGTTAGCAATCCTCGATTTGCGGAAACTCGAGTCAAGCGCCTCGCTAAACACTCTTAGTCCCTGCATAAAACTCAAGATCAGCAAGCATGCTTATATACAGATTCGAACGCAAGATTAAGAAGTTCGAAGGGCCAAACCTCGTTGACACGTTGGGAGCCCTCGGCAAAAACCCGTTGTTTCTCCTCATCCTCCAGCGACTCGTCAGTAGTAAACTCCGGAGGAAGGCCATCAAAGAAGTTGTTAGGTGGAAAACCGCTGGCTCCGCCTTTTTCCGTTGGAGCAAAACTAGGTTTTTCTCCCAACGGTGAAGGACTTTCCGAGCCTTCCCCATCATCGATTTCCTTCCCTTTACGAGACCTCTGTCTGCGCCTCCGAGTAGGAGCCGCGGTGACAGGTTCGGCGTCATACAACGGGACAGGACCTCGGGACCGATAAAGCCTAACCGCATCTCGGATCCGTTCAAGGGTGAAGGATTTCCAGAAAAACGGCCTTTGACGAAGAAGATCTCTCTTGACAAAGACGTCACCAGGCAAATGGGCGGTAGGGTTGTTCCCTACAAAACGAAAATTTTTCACTAAAACTCGCACTTCCGAAAAGGTGAGATAGACAACAGGGTTTTCGTCGTATTACCTCGGTTGAAGTTCCATTCTCGCGGAAATAGATGGAGGCAGCTCTCCTCGACAGACTCGCCATCTATTTGGACGAAGAAGAAACGCTCCTGCCATGATTTGGGATTCGAAGTAGTCCCCTGAATCACGGCCATATCGTTATTAGGCAGCATGGAGTAGTAACCGTCACTCCCCGTCGGCCGAGTGCCCCAAAGACCTTCAAAATCATCGGGACCAAGATCAATCCCGAGTTCGTAGCTAGCGATCAGTACGCCAAGCCAACTCTCCAAGGCAGGAACGCTGAGTTGGCTGATCGAAAGTTCGAAGCGGTGAAGCGCACGAACAATGGCACCAGGGATTGGGAACCACATACGGCAGTACGTAAAGAAAGCTTCGTAACATGTAAAGAAACCTTGCGGAGGATTCCTTGCATTCTCGTTACCAACGGGAATCCGGAATTTGACTCCTTCAGGAACCTGGTAAAAATATCGAAGAACCTTGAGATATTTACGAGAAACCGAGCTCGGCGCAAAAGGAGCACCGGGCTGCCTCAGAGGCCTCCTCGGAACAGGGATCTCTGGCAGTGTTGGGGGCGAACCTACAAGGGCTCGGTAATATGCATTCTTCTTTTCCTCCTCGACCGACTCCTCCTGCTTCACCGTCACATGAGCAGGAGAGTCATCCGAGGATGAATGGGAAGAAGAGTTTCTCTTTGAAGATCTTGAAGACATTGTTCTTAAAGAGAGAGAAAGGATTCTTGAGAGAGAGAGTAAAAACCTTGTGATGAAGTAAGAATGAGATTTCTTACTCCATATAAAGGAGGTGAAATCACAATTTACCCCGATTTTCGGCAAACGATTACGTCTCAACACCTTCCCACACGGCTATACCGTAGGCTAGGATCCGACAGGCTCTACGATTCCTAGCTAGCTGGGGGGCTAACTGTTGGGGTCAAAATCGGTCAATGACGAAATCGTCACCCGAAAATCCTCGAAAAGAAAAGCCAAGCGACGATCAAATCCAAGAAACGGGTCGTCGCTCGATAAAACTCATGGAAGGCTCGTCCACTCCCATCTGGCGCCAACGGCGAGGGTCCTGGCGCCCATCCATGCGATCGTCTTATGATCTCGGGCAATGACAGCATCTTGGTCCCATGAAACCATGTCTGGAATGTCCGAGATCTACAATGAGTCCTCCGTAAAGCCTTCCTGATTGTTTAAAAGATTCATCTTTTAACACATCTAAAACTCGGAGCCACATTGCTCTCATCCTCGACGACGGAAAATCTGCAGATCTAAGTCCATCTCAAAATCCCGATACTCGCGGAATCTCGTTGGATTAGAAATGATTATCTCAAAATCCACGGCTAGAGACCCTCCCAAACTCAAAAGATTTCCCGCAAACGACTGACGAGGGAAAGATCGAACAACGAAAAAACCCACAGACGGCAAGACGGCCTGGCACCGGCGGCACGCGGGACGCGGGCTGGCGCCGGCGGTACCCCGGCCTGGCGCCGGCGGCACGTGGGACGCGTGCTGGCCTGGCGCCGACGGCACCCCGGCCTGGCGCCGGCGGCACGCGGGACGCGGGCTGGCCTGGCGCCGGCGGCACCCCGGCCTGGCCGCGGCACCCCGGCCTGGCGCCGGCGGCACCCCGGCCTGGCGCCGGCGGGACGCGGGCTGGCCTGGCGCCGGCGGCTCGCGGGACGCGGGCTGGCCTGGCGCCGGCGGCACGCGGGACGCGGACCGGCCTGGCGCCGGCGGCACCCGGCCTGGCGCCGGCGGCATCCGTCACGTGGGCCGGCCTGGCGCCGGCGGCACCCGGCCTGGCGCCGGCGGCACCCGGCCTGGCGCCGGCGGCATCCGTCACGTGGGCCGGCCTGGCGCCGGCGGCACCCGGCCTGGCGCCGGCGGCACCCGTCGCGCGGGTCGGCCTGGCGTCGGTCCGCGGCCCTCGTCCCGGTCTCGGTCCTATCGTGCCCGGTTCGATCCCATCTTAGCTTGTTCGGATCAATCTACGCAAGTTTGGTATGATCACGGTTACTCTAGAACGCCACTTTCTCGACTAAACAAGGAATTGAGGTTCCTTCAGAAACACCGAAACCTTCAAAGACTGTCCTTTCGAAAAACCGTAAAAACGCCTAAGCGGCCCAACGTGGCCAAAACGGCCCACGTACGATTTTCCGAAAAGGAAGGATAACTATGACGGTTTATCTTTATCCTCACATAAGAGATAAATGTCAAGTTTCCAGAAGATAAATATCAAGTTTCCAGAAGATAAATGTGAAGATTTCCGAAGATAAATGTCAAGTTTCCCGATAAACACGAAGATGGACGAAAATGGAAAAAGCCCGACTCAGCCCGCGAGAAGATAGACCGTCATAGGAGGAGTATATAAGGAGAGCTTTGAGCAAGAAGCAAACCAGATCAAAAACTTTCAAGCACTTAGCACTTAGAGCGATTTAGCATTCTTTTCTGTTTTCACTAGCGAGCTGCGACTCAACTAGGATAGACTTAGGCGACCAGACTAGCGGACTCCTCGACAGCCCTTACGGCCGATTTCTTTTCTTGTTGTACACGCTCAAACGAGAATTCAGAAATAAGATCTCTTTCGCTCAATTTTTACGATTTCTATTTTCGCAACTTCTATTTTTATTGATTGTTTCGTGTGCGGCCCAGCAGATATCCGGGACCTTCAAGAAAGATCGGGTTAATTCGGTTTTCCTCCGTAAATCTTTATCGGAAATTGACGGTGTGAATTTCGGTTCCCACACTTGACACCTCCCCCACACTTAATTCACACAGTCTCTGTGTTTGGTAAATGTAGAGAAGGGCCTAAAAGAAAATAAAAGAAATCTAAATGCAAAGATGAATCGTATATACAATGATCAGGAAGTGGAGTACCTAATGGAGCATGGGATGAGGCTGATGCCTCACCCTCAGAGTCATCTTCATCAGCAGTGGTGCTTAGGCTTGGTGACTTGTTTCCGGACGCGGATGGGGCGATGTAAGGATTCCTCAAGCTACGGAGGGCTTGCTTCTCGGTTTGAGGCGCATTGGGGTCAAGAAGGGGTAGAGGAGGGGGTGCAAGGAAAGCATCAAGATCGAAATCCTCAGCCTTGCAGCCTGCTACAGCTCCCCTAGTCAGAACATCAGCAACCTTTCTCATGAACTGAGCTGAATCTTCAGCTTGTCTCTTCACAGTTTTCCTCAATTCCTTGCACTTCTTGGTGAGCTTGTAGATAGTCCTATCTTGAACTCTGTTCCACCTTTGTAATGTGCTAATCTGGTCATGAGCTTGGCGAATGGGACCAATAGGCAGGGTACTGGTGCATTGCTCAAACTTATAGCGAGGAGGACCAAAGAGATGGGCTGTGGCTCTGCTGGAATATCCCTGATCAAACTTAGCTGCCTTTGCTGCTGCTTTCTCGTTTATGTGTAATACCATAGGGCCTAGAGTCCCATGACTACCTAGGAGGTTCTGCTCACTGATATCAAAACTTATAGTCCCTGGTGTGCTCAATGAAGTGAGCTCATAGTTAGGGAGAAGCAGCTCAACTGTGGTGGAACCTCTCAAGTACGACTAAACACACCTCCCATTGTATCGTCCAGAGAAGTAATGAGCTGACTTTAAGTAGCTGAGATCAATGAAAGAGGGACCAGATGCATCATCGCCCAAGCAAATACCCTGGTGCACAAGCAAAGGTGTGATCAAGCCACCTATTCCCATCTGAGCCTCTGGATCCCTGTTTGTCCAAGCATAATCCTTGTAGTACATGAGGCGCCTCACAAAGTATCCAACCATACCAAACTCAGCGTAGAAATCAGTGGGGACTTCAGGTAAGTGAGGAGGTAAGGCAAAGTGTTGGATAGCTTGGTGCATGAGGTTCAAGTCTTCTCCATTCACGTTGCTTGGCTCTTTCCTTGGGTAGATGGTGTGGACAATCAGCCTATGGAGGTAGCGGACTGATGGATGCCTGATAGAAGCATTCTTGTCTCTGCTGGACACTCTATCCTTGCCGGATAAGAGCTTGTAAGTGAAGTGGGGAAGGGTCTTTCCATTAGGAAGCCCTTTCAGCTTAGGCAAAGAAGACTCCTTCAAATCCTTGAGGCCTAGCACCTCTCCAATCTCAGCAAAAGTCATGAAATAAGTCTTCTCATCAATCTTGAAACTGATTCTTCCCCACCCTTGTTCCTCATGTAGAGAGGAGTGGAATGTGGCCTCCAAGGATGCCAAGAATTGGCAAGAGACCTCTTTATGTGTTGGGTGAGCCATGGAATAGAAGCCGTCCATGTTCATGAGAGCAAGCAAATCCTTCTTCATGTCTTGGTCAATCTCTAGCTCCCTCATTAGCCTCACATCAGCAAACCTGGTTGGAGGCCAGGATACTCCTTGCCTCGTCTGCTCCAATAGTTCAACTTCAGTGGGCTTCTTTTGGCGATCTCTATGAGGGTTGAACCCTAATTTTTCAAAAGTTTCTTGCTCAGCCACACTTCCATTTGGAGAAGATGCTTCTTCAACAGTTTCATCTACTGGCTCCAAGGGTGGAGGTGCCACTGTCTTTGGGTTTGGTGCCTTGATTCTGATCTTGGTGGGAGGAGTGGGTTTCTCAGCATCAAGTTCTCATCTTTCTTTCCCATTTGAACCTGAAAAATATCAAGACTTGGACAAGATTAAGCACAAGGAAGAAAGAATACTTTGGGAAAGATAGGCGCTTGAATGAACACTTGCAAACCTAGTCTAAAACCAGCAACCTAGCAAGACTATCAAAGCAATCAAGCTCCCAAGTCCACAAAATTCAAAATTTTTTATTTTTTATTTTTATTTTTATTTTATATTTTTTTATGAACAAGGGAACCTAATCTAGCCTATTTCCAAGCAAAAGCACCAAGCAAGTTGAAATTGAATGCTAAACAAGCTCTAGAACATCAATTCCAATCAATTTAAACCATAATCAACCAAAAGTAAGAACCTTTTCAAAAACCCCCAAATCTCATGAACCCTAATTTGTCAAAGTTCAAATTAATCTCAATTCCACCATGAAATCAACTAACCAGCATGATATATAAGCTTTCTCTAGTCTAATTTACAAGAATCTAGCAAGAAAAAGCTCAAATTTCAAGTTCAAATTTTTAGGGTTCATGAGGGTTACGAATTTGAACTTAGAGATACCATACCTTGCTTTGGATGAAGGATAAAGATGAGAAAGTTCAAGGAATTAGATCTAGGAGAAGAAGGCCTTGATGTGGGAAAAAGAAATTTGTGATTTGGTTGAGATTTGACAAAGTTATGGGAATTTATGTTCTTGGAGGCTAGAGAGGATTTTGATGTGAGGAAGAAGATGAAATGAGGAAAGAGAGGGTGGCTTAGGGTTTTAAAAGGTTTCCGGCTCGGGTAAAAGGTTTCTGGGTCGGGTTCAGGTGGGTTTGGGTCGGAAAAAGGGTAAAAACACCACCCGCGGCTGGTTGGGTCGTCTCGCGGGTCATGGCTGGTACGCGGGTGCTGGGGCTTTTGGATGACCCGGGTATGTCCACCCGCGTATGTCCCTTCGTCCCGTGCGGGTGCTGCGTCCCAGGTAACACCACCCGCGTACGTCCGTCCGTCTGTTCTGATCCTTCCACACGTGTGGCTGCCTCAACCCGAGTAACACCACCCGGGTACGTCCGTCCGTCCGTCGTGATCGTTCCACCCGTGCGGCTGCTTCAACCCGAGTAACACCACCCGGGTACGTCCGTCCGTACGTCCTGATCGTTCCACCCGTGCGGGTGCCGTGTCCCGAGTAACACCACCCGGGTATGTCCGTCCGTTCTGGTCTTTCCACCCGTGCGGGTGTCGTGTCCCGAGTAACACCAACCGGGTACACCCATTCGCTCAAACCTCAAAGGAAAAATTTCACCTCTTTTTTTTTTTTTTTTTTTGATCACCGAACCAACTCACTTCTTTTCGTGTCTCCTCCATCTCATAACCTCAGTGAATTCATTCTCAAGCTCCCAACCTGGCCCCATCATCATTCAAAGGACTTGTTGCTGAAAAATAAAAATCCTAATGCAATATGTACAAGCATAACCATGGGACTTCCTTCCAAGTGAGCTTGTTTAAAGACACTAGCTTGACTTTGCCTCCTTTGAGGTTAGGCAAGTGGAGCATCAGAGAGTGGGGCTGATGTCCCATCCTCCTTTGGTATTGTTGTCATGTATTCCTTGAGTCTCTGGCCATTCACGGTGAAGTCATTACCCTGCTTATCCCATAACACAATGGCTCCATAAGGCCTCACTTCTTTGATCACAAATGGACCAGACCACCTTGACTTAAGCTTTCCTGGAAATAGCTTTAGTCTAGAGTTGTAAAGAAGCACTTGATCTCCTGCTTTGAACTCTCTCTTGAGGATGTGCCTGTCATGGAAAGCCTTAGTCTTTTCCTTGTAGATCCTTGAGTTCTCAAAGGCATCCATCCTTATCTCATCTAGTTCATTTAGTTGAAGAAGTCTCTTCTCCTTTGCACACTTGATGTCAAAGTTTAGAAGCTTCACAGCCCACAATGCCTTGTATTCAAGCTCAACTGGTAGATGGCAAGACTTCCCATAGACAAGGTTGAAAGGAGTAGTGCCTAGAGGAGTCTTGAATGCTGTTCTATATGTCCAAAGAGCATCATCAAGCTTGGCTGACCAATCCTTCCTCTTGGTTCTTACAACCTTTTCCAAGATTCCCTTGATTTGCTTGTTGGAGACCTCCACTTGGCCACTTATTTGAGGGTGATAGGGTGTTGCAACCTTGTGTTTCACTCCATTCTTCTTGAGAAGACCCTCAAATACCTTGTTGATGAAATGTGAACCTCCATCACTTATGACCATTCTTGGAACTCCAAACCTTTGGAAAATAGTGCTCTTGAACATTTTGACCACCACTCTTGAATCATTTGTAGGACTTGCTATTGCTTCCACCCACTTTGATACATAGTCCACAACCACCAAGATGTATCTGTTGCCATAAGAAGAAGGGAAGGGTCCCATGAAGTCAATCCCCCAAACATCAAACACTTCCATTTCAAGGATTGGGTTTTGAGGCATCTCATTCCTCTTAGTAATGTTCCCACTCATTTGGCAAGAGTCACATCTTGAAATGAAGTCTTGTGAGTCCCTGAACATGTGTGGCCACCAAAATCCAGCTTGTAGCACCTTTGAGACAGTCTTGAATGTAGCAAAATGGCCTCCATAGGAAGATCCATGGCAATGTGAGAGGATTCCTTCACATAGGGTGTAGAGGTATGGTTCATCCCAATAGTATCTCTTCAAGTCTTTGTAGAACTTCTTCTTCTCATACCCTGCAAGCCCCAATGGTTCCTTCCCAGTGGCTTAGTAGTTAACCAAATCAGAGTACCAAGGTAAGTTGTTCTCTTCAGCTGCCTTGACCTCTTCAATCTTTTTTCCAGTCTCAATGACTGCCACCACTGACATGATGGCCATGACATGCTCTTCTCTAAGTCCCTCATCAATAGGGATTCCACCTTCAATCCTCAACCTGGACAAGTGATCAGCAACTCCATTCTCAATCCCTGGCTTGTCTCTAATCTCCAAGTCAAACTCTTGAAGCAAAAGGATCCACCTTAGTAGTCTTGGCTTGGCATCCTTCTTTGCTAGGAGGTGTCTCAAAGCTGCATGATCAGTATACACAATGACCTTGGAACCCACCAGGTAGCTTCTGAATTTTTCAAAGGCGAAGACAATGACCAGCATCTCTTTCTCTGTTGTGGCATACGTCATCTGTGCATCATTCAGGGTTTGGCTAGCATAATAAATCACATGAGTTTTGCCATCCTTCTTCTGCCCCAGTACAGCCCCAACAGCAAAATCACTAGCATCACACATTATCTCAAAAGGGAGGTCCCAATCAGGTGGCTGGACAATGGGAGCACTAACAAGGTCCCCCTTTATCTTCTTGAAGGCCTCAAGACAATCTTCATCAAAGCTGAAAGTGGCCTCCTTGCAGCAACTTGGTCATGGGTCTAGCAATCTTTGAGGAGTCCTTGATGAATCTTCTATAGAACCCAGCATGGCCAAGGAAGCTCCTGATGTCTTTCACTGTCTTTGGTGGTGGCAAGCTGACCATCACCTCAATCTTAGCTTTGTCCACTTCAATGCCCTTTTCTGAAATCTTGTGTCCAAGCACAATCCCCTCTTTGACCATGAAATGACACTTCTCCCAATTCAGCACTAGGTTGGTGTCTTCACATCTCTGTAGGACCCTGCACAAGTTGGACAAACAAGCAGAAAACGAAGATCCGTAGACAGAGAAATCATCCATGAATACCTCCACTATATCCTCAATGAGATCCGAGAAGATAGACATCATGCACCTTTGAAAGGTTGCTGGAGCATTACATAACCCAAATGGCATCCTTCGATAAGCAAAGGTGCCATAGGGGCATGTGAATGTTGTCTTCTCTTGATCATTGGGATGTATGGGGATTTGTAAGAACCCTGAATACCCATCAAGAAAACAATAGAAAGGATGGTTTGCAAGCCTCTCAAGCATTTGATCAATGAATGGCAATGGAAAATGATCCTTTCTAGATGCAGAGTTGAGCTTTCTATAATCAATACACATCCTATGGCCAGTTATGGTTCTAGTTGGTATCAATTCATCCTTGTCATTTTTAACCACAGTGATACCACCTTTCTTTGGAACTACATGCACAGGAGATACCCATTTAGAATCTGAAATAGGGTAGATAACACCAGCATCTAAGAGCTTAAAAATCTCCTTCTTTACAACATCCTTCAGGTTAGGATTCAACCTTCTTTGATGCTCTATAGAAGTCATTGATTCATCCTCTAGATGTATCCTATGCAAGCACAAAGAAGGTGATATCCCCTTAATATCATCTAGTGAGTATCCAATTGCTTTTCTAAACTTTTTAAGTGCATTTAAAAGTTGAGAAAGCTCAAGTTCAGTAAGTTCACTACTCACAATGACAGGATATGACTCATTAGGGCCTAGAAATGCGTACCTTACACCATGGGGAAGAGGTTTTAGCTCCACTTTTGGTGCCTTGAGCTCACTCCAATCATCTTGTTGGGTGTCTTCTTGTTGAGTGGCTGAAACAGCTTGGTGCACCTCTTGTTTGAGCTCCTCATACTGGCCTTTATCAACAATCTTCTTGCGAGAATCCTGCATGGCTGCAATAGCATCACTCTCTTGGTTCTCAACCACTTGGACCTCTTTATCCACTGTCAAAGCATGCTGCAAAGGGTCCTCTATTGTCAACTCTCCAAGTGCCAATTCCTCAAGGAGTTCATCAGCAAGAGCTTCCATCTCCTCTATGTAAAACATTTGGCCTTGCACAGTTGACCTCTTCATTACCTCATTGATATCAAAATGGAGAGTGTGCTCTTTCCCCAAATGAAGATCAATCTTGCCTTCCTTCACATTGATAAGGGCTCCTGCTGTGGCTAAGAATGGTCTTCCAAGGATCAAGGGGTCTCTAGCTTCTTCATCCATCTCAAGAACAACAAAATCAGTAGGAATTTCACAATTTCCCACCATCACAGGGAGGTCTTCAAGGATACCAATGGGGAATTTGACTGAGCGGTCAGCAAGCACCAAAGAGAGTTTGCACTTCTTGTATTGGCTGAACCCAAGCTTCTTGGGAACAGATAGAGGCATGAGACTGACACTAGCTCCTAAATCACATAGACATCTCTCAAACATCAAAGGACCAATGGCACAAGGTAGGGTAAAGCAGCCTGGATCCTCTAGCTTCTTAGGGATTGTCAATCTCTGGATGATGGCACTGCACTCATGAGTAAGAACCATCCTGCCTTCCATTTCCTTCTTCTTGGCAGCTACAGCATCCTTCAAGAACTTGCTATATTGAGGGACAAGCATGAAGGCATCAATGATGGGCATTGTGACTTGAACTTCACTCATTTGCTTCTCAAAGAGTGCTTTGTACTTCTCCAAAAGTTGCTTCTTGAATCTTCCAGGAAATGGCAGCTTAGGTTCATAGGGAGGAGGAACAAAAGAAGACTCTTTTGTTGGAGTGGCAACTTCATCATGCTTTAGTGCTTTCTTCTCTTCTCCAACCTTTCCTTTACCCTTAGCTTCAACAATCTTTTCTAGAATCTCCTCATCAACTTTCTCATCTACAATCACAACATCATCATCAATGTTGATAGCCACCCCCCCCCCCCCCCCCCCCCCACTTAGTGTCTCACCATCCTTGGGGAGAGTTCTTGGAGGTAGCTCTCTACCACTTCTCAAAGTGATTGCCTTCATAGGCTCCTTGGGGTTTTGCTCAGCCTTTCCTGGTAGTGTTCCTTGTTGGCGACTTGGCTGAGAGTTCATAGAAGCAAACTGATTCTCCAAAGCTCTAATCTTGTTGTTTAGCTCAGTATAGCTGCTATCAATCTTGGAGTGAACAGTCTTGAACTCATGGCCAATGTCCTTTGCTGCTCTAGCTTGACCTTCCAATAATTGTTTGAACATAGCTTCCATAGATGAATCTGGAGCTTTAGCTTGGGAGGACCTACCTTGAGCTTGAGTAGATTGATTGCCATGGTTTGTAAAACCAGGAGGAGTATTCTGCCTAGGCTGGTAGTTCCCTTGCTGAGTGTTTTGCTTTGGTGGATAGCCTCCTTGCTGGGTGTTGGGATAAGACCTTTGCTGGTAGTTGTTGTATTGAAAGTTAGGCTCCTTCCTGTACCAAGAACCATTGTTGTTGATGAAGCAAAGCTCTTCTTGCCCTTCTAACCCTTCAACTTCATTAACCTTAGGAGGAGTTTCCTGACTTGGACCACCCACAAAGTGGATCTGCTCCTGTTTGGCTTGGTTAGCAATCAGCAAGTCGATCTTCTCTTGCAAGGATTTGATTTCCTTCTTGGTCTGGTTGTCATCAACTCTTGTTGTTCTATCAGCTCTGTCATGTTCTCCACTGTAAACTGAATCACTCTTCACCATGTTGTCCACCAGCTCCTCAGCATCTTCTTCAGACCTGCCCAGGAAGAAACCATTGCTTGCTGTATCCAATCTTGCTCTAAACTCAGGAAGGGCACCTCTATAGAATGTGCTCAGCAAACTCTCCTTTGAGAAGCCATGGTGTGGTCACTTAGCTTGATATCCCTTGAACCTTTCCCATGCTTCACTAAAGCTTTCCAAGTTCTTCTGCTGGAAACTAGAGATCTCATTCCTCAGCTTGGCTGTCCTTGATGTGGAGAAGAATTTCTCTAAGAAGGCCTTCTTGCAGTCATCCCAAGTGGTGATGGAATCACTAGGTAGACTCTTCTCCCATTGGCGTGCCTTGTCTCCTAGAGAGAATGGAAACAACTTGAGCTTGAAGGCATCTTCGGACACACCATTGGTCTTGGACAAGCCACAATAGCTATCAAACTTATCCAAGTGATCAAATGGGTCTTCTATAGCCAAGCCATGGTACTTGTTGTTCTCAATCACACTCAACAACCCTGACTTGATCTCAAAGTTGTTAGCTTCCACAGCTGGTGCACGGATGCCCGTCCTGTTGCCATGAATGTGAGGACGGTCATAGGTGCCAATGGCTCTAGCTGGCCTCTGTGGGTGTTGTTGTTGCTGGCGCTGTGGTCTAAGGTTGTCAGCTCCTTGACCATTGCCATCTTGGGGTTGATGCTGGTGATCATCCATCTCAAACCCCAACCTCTGAATGTGAGCCTGTTGCTCTTCTTCTCTTCTCCTTCTTGCTATTTCCCTCTCAAGTGTAGCTATCTCTTCAACAGTGGGAACCAGGTTAGTTGCACCCCTGCTTCTTGTGTTCATACACCTGAAAATCAAAGGAAGATGCAAAAGGGGAATCAATATCACAAGAAAAGAAAAATGATTTAGTCTCAAACAAGTGACTAAATCCCAATGTCACAATCAACTTAGAATTTGTCAACGGCGCCAATTTGATGAAAGAACTTTTCTAGGGTCCTAATCAAATGATGTAGTATATAAGATTGTTGAACCAGTCCTAAGTGACTATGAAATAGAGGGAATGCAAGTCTATCCTTAATCTAAATGCAATCATTAAAGAGGATGATTATCAAACTAAGACAATTAGTAAAATGCAACAAAAAGTAAAACTTTCTTTCTTATGAGGAGATTGAGACCCATGGGTGTAGGGACTTGATATCAAATGATTAAGATTCAATCCAAGATGCTGACTTTTCAATCAATCTAATTCCTTATGCCTAGACAACAAAACTAAGCAAGCTCTATCTTTAGATGGATGCTCTTTTGCAATGATCACCCAAGTTCACCAAATCTCTTTGGCTGTAATGATCAAAGCAAACATGGAGAATGAGTCTAATAGCAATCTTAGCTTCTTTGACAACTAATCTCTTAGGCAAAGCAAGCTAAAAGCATAGATGAGTTGGTTCAGGCATTTCATAGAACACCTTTCGGGCATGAAATGCCTATGACTCTATCTTTGAGAGGCCAACTCAAATATAGCTTTAAGAACACCAAATCAATGCAAGGAAATGATAGATCTAACACTAAGCACCTTGGATCTACACTTAATCACTCTCACTCACCCTAACCCATAGATCTTAGATGGATCTACTCACTCATCCACATGCTTACTCTTAAACCCATGAGAGATTCAAGCTTAAACATATAGAGAAAGAAAGGAGATGAAATCAACAAGCAAGAACACAAGATGAGATGAGATAACAAATCAAAGATGAAGCTTTACTCAAAAGGTTTGTGTTCTTAGATCATAAATAACATAAGTCCCAAACTTGGGATAATAAGAGTATTTATAGTAGGCTTAAAAGCCCTAAACACATAGAAGTAAAATGACTAAAAAGCCCTTAGAAGAGTTATGGTCTAAGCGAATCAAAATGCTCCAAAAGGAAGAAACTCAGATACCCTGGTCGGATAGGTTTCTACCAGGCCGGGTATGACCACCCGCGTATGAGGATGCTCGTCCGGCTTGTCTAACTGTTCGGGTTATCCTCCCTGGGTGCTCTGAGCCGCGTGATGCCCGTGTCCAGCAGCAAGCAGGCCGTGCGGGTCCATCAGGCCGCATCCTTCAAGTCGGGTGTGCAGGCCGTGCGGGTGCTTCAGGCCGCGTCTTCCAAGTCGGGTGTGCAGGGCGTGCGGGTGCTTCAGGTCGCGTGTGCCAAGGCAGGGTGTCGTCTGCTCGAGTGTACTGGGGTCGAGTGGAGTGGTACGCGGGCGAGGGAGGTCGGGTGTGATCGGCCGCATCCTGATCCTGGGCGTTCTCCATCGTCGGGCCGTGCGGGTCGTCTTCCTTGGGTGTGGACGCTCGGGTATGCTCGCACGCGGGTGGCGTCCAGTCGGGAGTGGACGTCCGGGTATGCTCGCACGTGGGTGGCGTCCAGCCGGGTGTGATCGTCCCGCGTACGTGCTGGTCCGTCCTCTCGAATCCGTGCGGGTCGTCATCCTCGGGTGCGTCCGGTGGGTTGGTGATCGTACGCGGGTAGCTTCATCCGGGTGTCCAGGCCGCATACGTGCTGTCTGTTCCCGCGGTCAGGCTGTGCGGGTTATCAAGGTCGCATACGTCCGTCCGGGTGCTGCATCGTCCAGCATCAACCCTTCGTCCCGTGCGGGCTGGTCAGGCCGAGTGTGCTGACCCGGGTGTACTGACATGCCTTCACTCAAATAATCATAACTCCTCCAATATGGCTTCAAATGGCTTGAAACCACTCCCAATGGAAAGCTAACTCAAAATTCTATGTCCCCACCAAATCTTAGCACATAAAGACTTCTTTATGGCCATCTTCCATGTCAATCTTTCACCCTTCCTTTTTGTAACAAAGTACCCCCAAACACCTTCAAATTCTCCAAAGTACACTCCAAGACCTGATAAAGACTTATGAATGCAAAATGAACCTAAATATGCCTAATGCCTAATCTAGAAGGGATAAAATGCACAAAATGGAAAGCTAAAACAATGAAAATATGCAAGACATCAACCGGTCTGGAGCGGGACCTGCTGTTTGGATAGCAGGGGTTAGGCCAGCTAAGAACGCTTCTTCGCATGGATTAGTGTCTTATACTGCAGACTAGGACGTGGTTAATCCATTCATGCTGTTGACCTTCCATACATGTTGATTTGCTCCTATTCATTGGATCTACTCCTTGGTCTGGGCAAGCCAACAAGATTTGTTGATGCATGTTGCCCCTTGGTTAACGCTCAGCTCATTTGCCTCTGCTTTGATCATGGTCGTGTCTTCCTTTAGAGGTTCAAGAAGACATGTGGCCTTTGGAATTCTTGAGAGGCACGTGACTTTAGCTTCCTTTAGGAGTACATCAGGTTACGTTGCCAGGAAAAGTGGTAGTAAGGTGATTGGAGCTGTAGACCCGGAACCTGGTCTAGAACCTGAGTCCAGAGCCCGGAAGCTGGAATCTGGAACCATGAAATTTGGCTTTCTCTTTTGGGTGAGTAGTAGCGGGAATGGGAGTTCTCCTGCTTCTTTGTAGAATTAGCATTTTCTCTGGCTCCTTGGCAGGAGACAAAGTAGAGGTTTGCCTGGCATTTGGACAGGGTTCCTCATACTTTTGGTTGGTTCGTAACTTCTCCGCAGGAACTCCATTGAGGACTTTCCCTCAGAAGTTCAGTAGTCCACATATCTACTAGGATGAACTTATGTATTCTATGACACTTGTCGTTGTTCTTTTTCATGGAACAACTCTTCTTAATGGTCGCCTGGTATGCTTACAGTATTGCCACGATGACTGCAGTACCATTGGAATTCGTCAAAGTTGTCAACCCGGCTGGAAGACGTTGCATCTTTCTTGAGAACTTTTCCCCTTGTTACATGTGGCGGAGTTGTGATCCTGGACGTATTCCTTGTGTCTAGGTCCAGCTAGATTGGTTCTAGTAGTTTACCCGTCGATATTTGATGCTGGTGATGACTGCTCCTGGTCAAGATCGTTAAATCCAAGTTTGTAGAGGCCTGCTCTGCAGTTGAGACCTGGAACTAGCAGGGACCAAAGGTTATAGGGCTGTGATTCCTGGTTGGGACCTGGAGCAACCAGGTGCCAGAAATAGTAGGAGCGCGATTCCTGGTCGGGATCTGGAACCAGGTGGAATCAAAGATTGTAGTGGTCTAACCCGTGGTCTAGACCTTGAATCAGCAGGGACCAAAGACTGTAGAGGTCTGATTTGAGGTTAAAAGCTGGAACCGGCAGGAACAAAGACTGTAGAGGTCTGATTTGTGGTTTAGGTCCGAGATCTGCAGGGAATAGCAGGAACTCATTGGTAATTCCTGCATTGAATCTTTCTGCTGCTGTTAACATAGTGCTATCCTCTATAGGAGAGGCATTTCCAGCCATGTGGGTCATGGATATGATGAGAAGAATTCGTTTCTTGCCCCCAGGTGGCTGGGATGGAGAGCTTTTGCAAGAATAAATGAAATATCCCTTCCTCCTATCATATCGTCACGTAGTTTAGGACTGCCCCTCCTTCTAGGGCCAAACTGTTAGGATATTTTCTGGTACAATCGATTCGTGCTCAGCCTACGGAATGATAGGAAGAAGGAGACAAGTAATCGTAGTGCTTTCTCCTGCTTCAATTGTTGATGAACCAGGAGATCCTGCTCTTAAGATACTGCCATATGGGTATGTGATATTATATGCCGTCGGTGCCTTAGTAGCAGCAGGGGGTATTGGTCGTTAGGCAGGAGCTGCCTGTTTCCATGGAAGATCGCAGGGTCTGTAGGGAAGGCCGCAGGGCCTTCATACGGTATAGTCGATGATTCCTGCACCAGGATGGTAATTCAAGCTACCAGGGATGTCATCTAGCTTGTCTAGACGTGGAACCATGGAGGATGTTTGGGAGTTATAGCTGCATCCTACAGTGGGGATTGCCTACGTACCCCTCGGAAGGGGATCAAGCCGTTCGTAGTTCATGTATTGGAGGAACATAGCCTAGATGAAGGCACGTAGCCTGATGGAGGCACATGGCCTTGGGAGAACGTGGTTCTGGAGTTGGTAGGAATCATCTGTTCTAAAGGGCACATGGCCGAAACGGATGGTAGACTCATCGGTATGCTTCCGTGAGCATAGAGTCTCAGTATGCTTCATTAGGTATGGAGCTTCCCTGCTGGTGGGCAGAAGATCATGGTGTGAACCAGTAGGTGGAGTTGTAGACGTGATGCAGTGAGCATAGAGCTTCCTCTTCTTGATAGTAATCGCTGGGATCGGCATATCGGAGGAGAAGGACTCCTAGGTCTTTCAGATCTGGAATCTTGCCTTGGCGGCTGTTGAACTTGTGAGATCTGTAGATGGACGTTTTCTCCCATAGATGGACGTGTTTTCCTCTTCATATGACTGGTGGTAATTGCCGGGATCAGCCTCTGATCGGCATATCGATGAAGGTGGTCTTCTAGGTGTGGATCTTGCCTTGGCGGCTATGGATCTTGCCTCAGAGGCTGTGGTGATGATGAGCTCTTGGCTCAACGTCTTGTCTCTTTTAGGTTAAATAAACCCATATTTATAGAAGAGGCCGTGCCTCTCTCCTAGAATTTGGAAATATTCATTATATCCTGAGATAATATAATATTTCCAATTTTATTAAGGGCGGTCATATATATTGGAATACTTCCTCTTTCTTCTCTTGGATTTAAGGAGATTCTACCATATTATGATAGATTTGAATGCTTATATTTATCTTGAATTTTTCCTTTTCACTCGGAGGCAGGAGGGATTATCTGACCCAAACCTAGAAGTAGGGTCAGGTACCTGGAGGCCAGAAGCTGGGGAAATCTCCTCATGGATTATTTTCCCCAACACCTGGTGTCAAGACATAGCACACATACCCCAAACACACGCAAGTGATCTATTGGAGGCTGAGTGTTGTTTAATACCTGAAAGGGAGAGGCATCTTTGAGGACTTTTGTGGGGATTTTGTTGATTAGATAGCAAGCTGAGACCACAGTATCTCCCCAAAATCTCTTTGGGACATTGGTATGGAACATCATGCTCCTTGCAACCTCCATAAGCGGTCGATTTTTCCTCTCAGCCACTCCATTTTGTTGTGGTGTGTAAGAGCAGCTTGTTTGATGGATAATCCCATGTTTTGCTAAGTGAGTTTTGAAGGCATGGCTTGTGTATTCTCCACCATTATCAGACCTAGAAATTTTGATCTTGGAATTGAAATGGTTAGATACATAGTATTGGAAGTTAATGAAAGCTTCTAAAACTCTATCTTTAGTTTGAATCAAGGTGAGCCATGTATATTTTGATTTTTCATCTATGAATTTAACAAAATATTTATGGTTTTCCCTAGACGCACATGGTGCTGTCCAAACATCATGAGTGCACAAGATCAAAGAAATTTTCATAAATGGTCTCAGATAATGGGAATACAGATCTTTGATGTTTACCAAGAATACAAGCCTCACAAGGTTCATTCTTAACAGATAGATTAGGCAACATCAATCCTAGAGCTCTAGCATGAGGGTGACCTAATCTAGCATACCATAAAACATCACTAGCTACTACAGAAGCAGAATTAAAAGCAAAAGATAAATCAGATAGGTTGGTGTCTTCAAGCAAATACAACTCTCCTTTGCTCACACCTTTTCCCAGCATCTTACTGGTCTTAATATCCTGAAAGCACACATAATTAGGACTAAAAATAACATTGCAATTAAGATCAGTGGTGGCTTTCTTAACAGATAATAAGTTAGATGTGAAGGCAGCCATATAGAAAGCTTGAGATTCTTTATCAAACAGTTATAAATTTCCTACTCCCTCAACGGGAATTCTATCACCATTTGCAATCACTACACTTCCTAGAGAAGGTTTGACATTACTAATCAGTTTAGCATCCCTAACCATATGTGAGAAGCTCCTGAATCACTGATCAAAGGCCTAGCAGTGTGAGAAGGATGGTGAATAGAATTTAAAGCATTGACACTGATGTTACCAGAGTTGTGATTGAGGGCTTGATAAGGGCCTCCAGGTCTCATTTGCGGACAAAGGCATCAGTATGAGCAAGCTGAGAGCTTGATCCAACAGACTGAGTGGTAGAAGTCATAGCTCTCCCATCTTCTCCCATGCGCATAGCCTCGTGAGCTCTTGCTTCATTTGCCCTTGCTGGAGTGTATTTGATAGCTGAGGACGGTCTGAGATGTGGGTGGAGGATCCAGCAGTTTCCCTTGGTGTGACCTGACTTCTTGCAATGATCACAGAACACACACCTTGTTGAAATCTAGAAGAGAATGACCAGAAGAAGAAGATATCTTGGTGTACAAGCAATTCCGTCCAGCCTTGACTTACAAGAAAGTATCAGACCTAGCTTACCTTGGAAGGCAAGACAGGGAGTCTAAACTCACCCAAGATAAGTCTAGAAATCAAAGGCAAGGTCTGAAAAGAAGAAAAGAGCTGTTGGAAAAGAGCTGTTGGAGAGTTTAGACTTTAAGGTGTGAACACAGATTTGAATTTGAATTCAAATCTGATGGAGCATCTAGAACATCCTATTATCCAGCATATCTTGCCATCTCACTTCTTTCTTATGTTTCAATAAATACCATTGTATGTGTAGACAAGTAAACTAAGGAAAATAATTTTCCTCTTTCACATTATTCTCTCCAATCTCGCTACTCTCTCGCTCATGTTTCTATCTTCCAAGTTTCTCAATCTTCTCACTTAATCTCTTCTTAAATCTTTTAAAATCAACATGGTATCAGAGCTTTAAGCTCCTTGGAATCAGAAACACTTCCGCAATTCATTTCTGTTCAAATTTCTGTTTAAAACACTGTTTCTGTTCATCCTTGTATCCTTGATGTTAGGAGTTTTCAAGGCTCCTAAGACAAATGTTGTAGTATGAGTGAATGTCGAACCAGTTCTGAGGGATTCAAAGCACCAAGAATGCAAGTACCTACTTAATCTAAGTGCAACCAATAATTTGGATGGTTTTAAACTACTACTATGAGAGAATGCAATAACAGAACAATAAAACAATAAATGAAGAGACTTTCTTTGGTTATGATAAAAGAGAACTCATGGGTATAGGAATTAGACCTTGGGTGATCAAGTTTCGAACTAAGGATGGCAAATGATCAATCAAACTATCAACCTTAAGCCTAGACACAAACTTAAACAAACTCTATGTCTAGATGAATGTTCATTTGCTAACACATTTCAAATATCAAATGTCTTTGGTTGAATAATATGAAAGCAATCATTACTAGCAAGTCTATTGGCTATCTTAACATCTTTAACAACAAATGTCTTTGGTAAAGTATGTTAAAAGCTTAGGAGAGTTATCTCAGGCATTTCATTGAACACCTTGTGGGTGGGAAATGCCTAAAGATCAACTTTTTAGTGGCCAACTCAGAAGATACATTATGAATACTCTCCTAGTAAGGAATAAGAATGATCTACACCTAAACATCCTAGATCTAGCCTAATCACCCATAATCCCCCTAACCCATGAATTCAAAGGAGGATTACTCACTAATCTCCATGATTCCTCTTAAACCCATATTGGATTTCAGATTAATCATCTAGAGAGATACAGATAAATGATTGGAAATCAACAGGATTACAAGAACAAATGATCAAATGATTCTAAGAGATAAACTTTTCAATAGGTTTTTGGTGGTTTTCCCCTAGATCAAGATAATCTGCCTCTCCTGGCTTACAAAAGGTACTTAAACTTAGGTTTTCAAAGTGTAAAACATCAAGACAAATGACCAAAAGGTCCCTGAATAAACATGTTTTTCGACTAAGCAAAAAACACAAAGAGAGGTGGAGTAGTCGCTCCAAGAGGTCGCTCCAGGCCTATTTTTCGGCCTCCAAAGTGATGAAAAGGCGAGTGACGTAGGTGGGTCGCTCTGGAGGTCGCTCTGGGTTGGGAGCTACCTTATGGCGTCGCTCTGGAAGGTCACTCTGCGATGCTCGACCAGGATGGACATGCCTCTAGTAAATTGGTCATAACTCCTCTAATATAGCTTCAAATGACTTGAAACCCACTTGTGCTGGAAAGCTAACTCAATTTTCTGTGTTTTTCCAGGATCTAAGCAACAGAAGATATCTTTAAGGCCTCCGTCCATGTTCATCATTCACCCCTTTAGGATCACAATGCTCGCAAACATCTCAAATCACTCCATGGCACACTCCAACACCTAATAAGGACAATGAATGCAATATTGACTCTAAAGATACTTAATTCTTAGTCTATATGATCAAAGTATACAAGAATGAATGGTTAAAATCATGTAAATATGCAAGATATCAACTCCCCCACACTAGTCCTTTACTTGTCCACAAGTAAACTTTCAAGAACCAAGGGGGAGATGTTTGAAGGAGGGGAGACATAACCAAAAGAAACACGCATAGCACTCATTTCAACATCTAAATTCAACATGAGCTTACTCTCTCTTATTATACTCTAGCTTCTCTAGGCCTATCTCAACTCCTTTTTGTCGCTACACTCATCATCCTGCATTAACACATTCAAATCAGCCAACTCTCACATTCATTAAGCATATCATCAAGTGAATTCTTGCAAATAGTCGATTGGTCCAAATCATTTGGGTAAGGGAAGGCTTTTTATTTAAGTGAGTCAAGAGGTTCAAGATAAATGATCTTTAAGGTGGTTTACTCTCAAGAAAAGTAGCCTTGCCATTGCTCATAATATATCTAAGAAAGGGATCAACTCATGCATACAATGTTCAGTCTCCATTGTTCTACCCTTTTTCCAAACACACATGTTACACATTTATCTTTCAATGCCAAACCCAACTCACATCTCTCACCCAAAGATTTCAAAAACATTTTTCCACATAGGACTCTTTCTTTTTGAAATCTACAAGGGATTTTTCACATTTTTAGAACATCTCTCAGCTCATGACAACTTTGCTAGCCCCCTTTTTCTTTCTTTTCACTTTTTTTTTATTTATTTTTTATAATTAGGGCCAAGACTTTTCACAAACTTGAGCTAGATGTTTCTCTACTTATCCCATAAAGACTAGTCATTTAATCAACAAAGAGTCTATTCTTTTCCTTCAACCTTTTCATAATCCAAAATCAAACTTTACAACACTCACCCCCATCCTATGGCTAGACAATAGTGTGTCTAATCTAGCAAGAATGAAGACTAAGCATTGTCGTTCCCAATACTCTCAACATTATGTGCATGTAAGACTTTCCGAAAAAGGCCTCATTCATCAATCAATGAAAGCTTAAATAGAGGAAAGGGTTTTGGGAATGGTCTACCACTAGAGTTTGTCAAAAAGATTGGCATAAAAGATGTGACAACTCAAGTGTGTATAGCCATGATTCAGTACACAAGGGACCATGAGCAAGAAGCATTAAGTTCGTTCAGTTCAAACAAGGTTGTAGTTGGCTTCAAGGATTGAGTTTCAACAGTTAATGAGTTTCAGGAAGAGTTTTCAAGGCTCGAAGCATACAAGGCTTTTTTGAGAGATGCAATAGCTACTCGAGCGCGAAGTAGTGTTCTTTACAAGGCATTATAAATCATTGCTCCCAATGCAAGTGAATGCGACCTATATGCTCTAGACTCTCCTAAAAATGCAAGTGATGCAATCTAGATGATTCTTTTTGTGTTTTTCGAATTTTTCAAATTTTTATGTTTTTTTTCTATGCAAATATGAATGTACAATGCAATGCATGAGAATCAAAATAATCAAAGCAAACATGATCAAATACTTGGTACCTCCTTACACTTAAATCACACAGTCTCTGTGTGAGTGAGAGAGAGACACCCAAAAGAAAGCTATATGAAAAGAAAAACTGATATGTACAAGGTTAAGGTGAAGGAGTACCTCTTATGGAGTGTTGGAAGATTCAGTTGGTGCCAAGGGGAGAAGTGTCTGGTCGCCTTCCTCTTCCCAAGGGTCTTTAAAGCAAAAATCCCTCTGATATGTACGAGAATAGCCATGAGACTTCCTCCCAAGTGAGCTTGTTTTAAGTCTCTAGCTTGACTTTCCTTCCTTCAGCTAGTGAGTAGGAGGGTCCTTCCCACCTTCAATAGTGATGGTTAGGATCTGCGAGAGAAGCTCTTGAAGCTTGATAGGGTCATCTTGGAGTCGAGGAGTGATGCAGGCCCTTGCACTTGAGAATGGCCTAGACCTTCCCTTGCACTTGATCTTGTACTCAATGGCTCCATCTTTGATCTTCATTGGCTGGAGAGTGAGAGTGTGTGAAGTCTTGTCGAGAGGTAGTGGGTGAGGTTCTTTCATCAACTTCTTCTTGTTATGAGCAGCCTTTGTGGCTCTACTCATCTCCTCCTTTTTAGCACTTTCCAAGTGCTCATCACATTTCTCTTTAGAGGACTCTCCATCAATACCCTCTTTCTCAAAATCAACCACTTCAGCCTCGGTCTTCTCAAAGTAGGGTGCTCAACTAGTGATTGTTCCACAATACTCATCCTTCATCTCTGGGGGCTGGAGTGGATAGGAGACAGTTTTGTTCACATTGAGGAGTGTGACCTTCTTGTTGTCAAAGTCGATGCAAGCTCCTACTGTTGTGAGAAATGGAGTGCCAAGGATGAGTGGGAACCTCTTTGCAGTTGCCATCTTCAGAACAGTGAGGTCAACAGGAATGGTGCATGCTCCAATCTTCAAAGGAAAGTCCTTGATGAGACCTACTGGGATTGTAGAAGAAGAATTCCCAAACTGTAGGGAAGATCTGTTTGGCTCCATGCTCTCAATCCTTAGAGTCTTCACCATCTACATGGAGATCACATTCACACTTGCACCAGAATCAACATGAGCATCATCGAAAGTGAGCTTACCAAGGGAGCAAGACAAGGTAAACATCCCTTCGTGTTCTTGTTTGGGGAGAGACTTTGGTTTGACCGGTGGATCAAGTTGCAGTGTAGAGAAGTCTAGGAACTCTGCTACCTCTTCTTTGTGAGTTAGAATGTCCTGGATGAGAATCATTTGTACATGAGCCTCCTGCATACCCGAGATCTCTAGAAGCTTGACCCCAACATCACTGAGATCTTTCCTGAACTTGGAGATCACCTTCTTCTGAGCTTTGGTGAGGACCCTTTGTGGAAATGGAAGCTTATCATAGGGTGACCGCTCAACCTCAGTGGTGTCCTTCTGCTTGACCTCTTTCAGCTTGTGGTCAGCGCTCCTCTCAACAGGTTTATCAGCCTTGGGTTCATCTCTCTTCACAATCTTTTCTTCAACCATCTTGTCAGCTTCCTCCACAATCTTTGCCCTAGTTGTGGCTACAATTAGTTGCTGAACATGTCCAATCTCAGTTCCAAACACCAGTTGTTCAATCTCATCTACCTCTTTCTTGTGGTCACTCAACTCAATCCCTGAAGAAGTAGTAGAGAGGGAAACATTGCAATACTTCATGGGATTCTGCTCTGGTTTCCCTAGTAGAGACCCTTGCTGGCGATTTTGGTGAGTGTTCATGGAAACAAACTGGTTCTCCAAAGCTCTGAATTTGTTGTCTAGCTCATTGTAGCTCCCATCAATCTTGTTGTGGAGGTTCTTCAACTCATATCCAACATGCTTCTCACTTCTAGTCTGTGACTCCAGGATCTGTTTCAGTAGAGTATCAGTGCTGCTTTCGTGAGGAGTAGAACCAGAAGGATTAGCCTGTTGTTGAGAAGATTGGTTCCCTTTGTTAGGGAAACCACGAGGAGGGTTCTGCTGAGTCTGATAGTTGCCTTGCTGATTGTTCCTAGGCTGGTAACCACTCTGCTGGCTGTTTGAAGGCCCAGATGTATAGTTACTCTTAGGTTGGTAGCGGACTTGTTGGTTGTTTGGATAAGATCTCTGTTGGTAGTTGTTGTACTGAAAATTTGGATCTTTCTTGTACCAACTACCATTGTTGTTGATGAAGCACAACTCTTCTTGACCTTCCAAACCCTCAACCTCATCGACCACAGGTGGTGCCTCTTGGGTTGGGTGATGATAGACTTTTCAAGGGTCCTATCAAATGATGTAGTATAAAAGATTGTCGAACCAATCCTAGGTGATTTCAATGCAAAGGGAATGCAAGTCTATGCTTAATCTAAGTGCAATCAATAGAGTGGAGTGAAATGAACTAAAGCTAAATTAAAATGCAATAAATTAATGATCTCTCTTTCAATATGAAGCAATAGGACTCATGGGGCAAGGGAATTGACCTTGGGTGATCAAGTTTCAATCTAAAGATGGCAGCAACATTCAATCTATCAACCTTAAGCCTAGACACAATCCTAAGCAAGCTCTATCTCTAGATGAATGCTCATTCACTAACATATCTCAAGCATCTAATCTCTTAGGTTGAAGAATATGAAAGCAATCATTAAGAACAAGTCCATTATCTATCTTAACACCTTTAACAACAAATCTCTTTGGTAAAGAATGTTAAAAGCATTGAAGAGTTGTTTCAGGCATTTCATAGAACACCTTTCGGGTATGAAATGCCTATAGCTCTATTTTGAAGAGGCCAACTCCAAAATAGCAGTAAGAACACTCAATCAAGCAAGGAAAAGATAGATCTACACAAAAATACCTTAGATCTACACCTAATCACCCTAAATCTCCCAAGCCCATAAACCTGTGGGAACCGAAATTCACACCGTCAATTTCTGATAAAGGATTTGTGGAGGAAAACCGAGTTAACCCGATCTTCCTTGAAGGTCCCGGATATCTGCTGGGCCACACACGATACAATCAATGGAGATTAAAGTTGTAAAAATAAAAATCGTAAGAATAGAGCGAAAGAGATCTTATATCTGAATTCTCGTTTGAGCGTGTACAACAAGCAAAGAAATCGGCTACAAGAGCTGTCGAAAAGTCCGCTAGTCCGGCCGCCTAAGTCTATCCTAGTTGAGTCGCAGCTCGCTAGTGAAAACAGAAAAGAATGCTAAATCGCTCTAAGTGCTAAGTGCTCTGGAAGTTTCGTGATGATTTGCTCCTCGCCCAAAGCTCTCCTTATATACTCCTCTTAAGACGGTCTATCTTCTTTCGGGCTGAATCGGGCTTTTTTCATATTCCTCCATCTTCGTGTTTATCGGGAAACTTGACATTTATCTTCGGAAAACTTGACATTTATCTTCTGGAAACTTGACATTTATCTCTTATGTGAGGATAAGGATAAACCGTCATAGTTATCCTTCCTTTTCGGAAAATCGTAAGTGGGCCGTTTTGGCCATGTCGGGCCGTTTTGGCCATGTCTGGCCATTTAGACGTTTTTACGGTTTTTCGAAAGAATAGTCTTTGAAGGTTTCGGCATTTCCGAAGGAACCCCAATTCCTCGTATAGTCGAGATGTTTGGTGTTTAGAATAACCATGATGGTACCAAACTCACGAGGATTGATCCAAATAAGCCAAGATGGGATCAGACCGAGCATGATGGGACCGAGACCAGGACGAGGACCGTCGACCGGCGCCAGGGGGCTTGCCGCCGCCGCCAGGCCGGCTTGCGGGACGCCTGCCGCCGGCGCCAGGCCGGCTTGCGGGACGCCTGCCGCCGGCGCCAGGCCGGCTTGCGGGACGTCTGCCGCCGGCGCCAGGCTGGCTTGCCGCCGGCGCCAGGCCGGCTTACGGGACGCCTGCCGCCGGCGTCAGGCTGGCTTGCCGCCGGCGCCAGGCCGGCTTGCGGGACGCCTGCCGCCGGCGCCAGGCTGGCTTGCCGCCGGCGCCAGGCCGGCTTGCGGGACGTTTGCCGCCGGCGCCAGGGGTTCTCTGCCGCCCGTGGGTTTTTCCGTTACCCGATCATTCCCCCGTTGGCCGTTCGTGCGGGAAATCTTTGAGTTCGGAAGGATCTTTAGCCGTAGATTTCGAGATAACCGTTTTTGACCCCAACAAGATCTTCCGAGATTCCTCGAGTATCGGGATCGAGATGGACTTGGATTCGTAGACTTTCCGTCTTCAAGGGTTTGAGTAATGAGGCTTCGAACTTAGATTTTTAAAATATGAACTTTTAAACAATCGAGAAGGCTTTGCGGAAGAATCATTGTAGTTCTCGGACAATCCGGACATGGGTTTAAGGGACCAAGATGCTGCCGTTGCCTGAGATCACGAGACGATTTCACAGATGGGTGCCAGGACCCTTGCCGCCGGCGCCAGACGGGAGATGACCGGACTGCCGCCGGCGCCAGACGGGAGAGGACGAGTGCCGCCGGCGCCAGGCGCCCTGCCGCCGGCGCCAGGCGCGGCGTGGGCGGCCTGCCGCCGGCTCCGGGCGTCCTGCCGCCGTCGCCAGGCGTCCTGCCGTCCGTGCGTCCGCCGGTGCCTGCTATTGCTTGCCTTCATTGATCCCCAGGGCTCACGGTCCGTTCATGCCTTCCCGTGAGTTCATCGTGTGACGACCCGTTTCTTGGTTTTGATCGTCACTTAGTTTTCTTTCGAGGACTTTCGGGTGACGATTTCGTCGTTGGCCGATTTTGACCCCAACAGTTAGCCCCCCAGCTAGCTAGGAATTGTAATGCCTTTCGGGTCCTGGCTTGCGATATAGCCGTATGGGAAGGTGTAGAGACGTAATCGTTTGCCGAAAGTCGAGGTAAATAGTGATTTTACCTCCTTTATAAGGAGGGAGTAAGAAATCTCATTCACTCTTACCTCAACATAAAAAATTATTCTCTCTCAAGAATCCTTTCTCTCTCTCTAAGAATAATGTCTTCAAGATCCTCAAAGAGAGATTCTTCTTCCCATTCATCCTCCGGTGATTCTCCTGCCCATGTGACGGTGAAGCAAGAGGAGTTTGTCGAGGAAGACATCTCTAAGGCCTCTGTCCATGCTCATCTTTGTCTTGACCAGATCATGGATTGACTTCTCTTTTCATGGCCAAACTTTATTCTTCACCTCTTTTTGGGCCATAAGACTCCCAAACACCTCAAATCACACCAAAGCATGCTCCAACACCTGATAAGGACAAATGAATGCAAAAGGGATCCTAATGATGCCTAATGCCTAACTTATTGATGTTAGAACTTTTCAGATTCTAATCAAATGATGTAGTATATAAGATTGTCGAACCAGTCCTAAGTGACAATGAAACAGAGGGAATGCAAGCCTATGCTCAATCTAAATGCAACCATTAGAGAGAATGATGATTAAACTAGAACAATAAGTAAAACACAACAAAAAGCAAACTTTCTTTCTTATGAGGAGAGTGAGACCCATGGGTGTAGGGACTTGATATCAAATGATTAAGCTTCAATCCAAGATGCTAACTTTTCAATCAATCTAATCCTTATGCCTAGACAACTAAACTAAGCAAGCTCTATCCCTAGATGAATGCTCTTTTGCTATGATCACCCAAGTACACCAAATCCCTTTGGCTGTAATGATCAAAGCAAACAATGAGAATGAGTCTAATAGCAATCCTAGCCTCTAAGACAACTAATCCCTTAGGCAAAGAAAGCTAAAAGCATAGATGAGTTGGTTCAGGCATTTCATAGAACACCTTCCGGGCATGAAATGCCTATAGCTCTATGTTTGAGAGGCCAACTCAAATATAGCTTTAAAAACACCAAATCTATGCAAGGAAATGATAGATCTAATACTAGACACCTTGGATCTAACTTAATCACTCTCTATCACCCTAACCCATGAATCTTAGAAGAATCTACTCACTAATCCACATGCTTATTCTTAAACCCATGAGAGATTCAAGCATAAACATATAGAGAAAGAAAGGAGAAGAGATAAACAATCAAGAACACAAGATGAGATGAGATTAATAAATCAAAGATGAAACTTTACTCAAAGGTTTTTGTTCTTAGATCATAAATAACATAAGTCCCATCTTAGGGATAACAAGGGTACTTATAGTTAGGCTTAAAAGCCCTAGAAACATAGAATAAAATTACTAAAAAGTCCCTAGAAGCAATAGGTCTCGACCAATGGGAAGTCAGCATGAAAAACGCTCAGGGACGTGGCTGGACGGTCCGAGCCGCGCATGCTTGGCCGCGCAGTTCTTGTCTGGCCGTTGCTCGTCCCGCGCGGGTGTGCTGGCATGGTCGTCCCGTCCCGCGCGTTTGTACAACTCCGTCTGGTCTCGTCCCGCGCGGGTACCACGTACCGCTCAGCTCAGGTCGCGCATCCGGACGCTCTTGTTCGTCTCGTCCCGCGCGGGTACCACGTACCGCTCAGCTCAGGCCGCGCGTCCGGACGCTCTTGTTCGTCTCGTCCCGCGCGGGTAAGGTAACCCGAGCAGATTAGGCCGCGCATGGCCTTGCTTCAGCTTGTCCGTGCGGTGTGATCTGTACCGCGCGGGTGGGTGGTCCCGTGCAGATCAGGCCGTGCGTCCATATGTTCGCGGGTCCTCATGCGCGGGAGATCTTGGCCGAGCATGTCCGTCCGGGTGCTGCATCGTCTGGCATCATTCCTTCGTCCTGTGCGGGCTGGTCAGGCTGAGTGTGCTGACCCGGATGCACTGACATGCCTTCACTCAAATAACCATAACTCCTCCAATATTGCTTCAAATGGTTTGAAATCACTCCCAATGGAAAGCTAACTCAAGATACTATCTCCCCACCAAATCTTATCACAGAAAGACTTCTTTATGGCCATCGTCCAAATCCATCTTTCACCCTTCCTTTTTGTAACAAAGTACCCTCAAACACCTTCAAATTCTCCAAAGTACACTCCAAGACCTGATAAAGACTTATGAATGCAAAATGAACCTAAATATGCCTAATGCCTAAACTAGAAGGGATAAAATGCACAAAATGGAAGGCTAAAACAATGAAAATATGCAAGACATCAACTCCCCCACACTAGTCCTTTACTTGTCCACAAGTGAACTTGCAAGGACTAAGGAGGAGAGGTTTGAAGGAGGGGACTCATAGCCAAAAGAATGCTCTTCTTAGTTCTCAACTTGATAACCTTACACAAACATACCAAGTAGCAGGAGCAAAAACTCAATCCAACTCTAACTTATCAAGGCCTATCTTAACTCCTTTGATCCCTATACTTACTCATCATGAATCCACAACCCACAATTCCAATTGCCCTCTAACAATCATTAATCAAACTCAAAAGACTTCTTGCAAATGGTCAAATGGTCCAAGTCATTTGGTTTGGTGGTAGAAAGTTTTATTGAAGTGAAACAAGGGGTTCAAAAGGGATCTTTCAAGGGATGGTTCACTCTCAAAACAAGTAGCCTTGACATTGTACATAATATATCTAAGAAAGGGATCAACTCATGCTTACAATGCTCAATCTCCATTGTTCTACCCTTTCCCAAAATACATAGATCACATCTTTATTCCCAATGCCAAAATGTCACTCACATCTCTCACCCAAAGATTTCCCCCAATTGTTCAAGATATTTTCTCATTTGAAACTCTTTCTTAATGAAGTCTACAAGGGAATTTACACATTTCAAACTCTTTTCAGCTCTTTCTAGATATTGCTAGCCCCCTTTCATTATTATATATATATATATATATTTTTTTTTATTCTTTTTTATGGGGGCCAAGACTTTGTAAACAACTTGGAGCTTACAATCTTTCATTCCTCTTATCCCTTCTAGACTTAATCACTTATAACAATAGAGTCTCATGAGTCAACCTTTTCTTTCACAAACCTTTATTTCCCCATGATCATACAATACAACACTCACCCCCATCCTAGAAGCTAGACATTAATGAGTGTCTAATCTAGCTAAAATGGAGATCAAGCATTGTCGTTCCCAATACTCTCAACATTATGCACATGTAAAGCTTTCCAAAGAAGGCCTCACTCAACAAATAATGAAAGCTTGAAAAGAGGTAAGGGTTTTAGGGCGTGGAGTGCCACTTGAGCTTGTCCAAAAAGATAGACAAAGAATGGGAGGGACAACTCAAGTGTTCTATCCATGACTTAGTACACAAGGGACCATGAGCAAGAGACTAGAGTCTAAATATGACAGGAGCAAACTTCAAAGAGATAGCATCAATCAATCAAATAAGCTTTAGGAAGAGATTTCAAGGCAAAAAGTTTACAAGTCATCCTAAGATTGCTCAAGCTACTTACTATGCTTATGAAGGGTATCACTTTAAGAACTTAGCATGAGCATCTTTTCAAGGCAACTATCATCCTTGTCCCCTTATGCATGATGCAACCTATATGATGATTTTTTTTTTTATGCAAGTGAATGATCTAGACTCAATCCTAATGCAACTACATGATTCTTTTTGTGCTTTTCAAATTTTTCAAATTTTTATGGCTTTTCTATGCAATAACTATCCACAAATGCATGCTTATGACATAAAACACAAGATGATCAGCAACTTGACACCTCCCCCACACTTAATTCACACAGTCTCTGTGTTTGTTAAATGTGGAGAAGGGTCTAAAGAAAGAATGTAAAATGAAAACTAAATGAAATGATGAGTGGTATATACAGTGGTCAGGAAGTGGAGTACCTCATGGAGCATGGGATGAGGCGGATGCCTCACCCTCAGAGTCATTTTCATCATCAGTGGTGCTTAGGCTTGGTGACTTGTTTCCGGACGCGGATGGGGCGATGTAGGGGTTCCTCAAAAGGCGGAGAGCTTGTTTCTGTGTCCGTGGCTCAGAAGGGTCATGAAGTGGCTGAGGAGGCGGGGCAGTGAAAGCATCAAGATCAAAATCCTCAGCTCTACAGCCAGCTACAGCTCCCCTGGCTAGAACATCAGCCACTTGCTTCATGAAGTGAGCCGAAGCTGCAGCTTGCCGCTTGACAGTTCTTCTCAGCTCTTTGCACTTGTTGGTGAGCTTGAAGATAGTCCTATCTTGAGCTCTGTTCCACCTCTGAAGGGTACTGATCTGGTCATGAGCTTGCCGAATAGGACCAAGAGGTAAAGCACCGGTGCATTGGTCAAACTTGTAACGAGGAGGACCAAAAAGATGTGCAGTGGCTCTGCTAGAGTGTCCCTGATCATATTGTTCCACCTTGCGTGCTGCCTTTTCACCTCTTGGAAGAGCCATGGGGCCTAAAGCGCCATGAGGTCCAAGCAAGTGCCTCTGTCAAATCTTATGGCTCCTGGAGTGGTCAAGGCAGTGAGGGGATAGTCGGGTAGGAGCAGCTCAACCTTTGTGGTACCTCTCAAATATGAATAAACACACCGCCCATTAAACCTTCCAGAGAGAAAATGAGCTGACTTCAGGTATTGGAGATCCAAAAAATTGGGGCCAGCTGCATCATTTCCCAAGCTAATCCCTTGGTAAGCAAGCAATGGTGTTATCAAGCCACCAATTCCAATCTGAGCTCCAGGGTCTCTGTTTTTCCAGCTCCAACTCTTGTAATACATGAGGCGCTTCACAAAGAATCCCACCATGCCAAAATCCTTGTAGAAATCACTAGGAACCAAAGGGAGATGAGGCTGTAATGCATAGTGCTGGACAGCTTGGTGCAGGAATTTCACTTCATCTCCAAAGACTGTTCCCACTTCCTTCCTGGGGAACAATGTATGCACAAGCAATCTGTGGAGATATCGCACTGAAGGGTGTCGGATGGAGGCATTCTTGTCGCGGTTAGAACTCCTTGTCTTGCCTGTTAACAACCTCCAAGTAAGGTGTGTGATGTTCATCTCTCTTTTGACCCTAGCAAGCTTGGGAAAAGAAGGATTTTTCTGGTCTTGAAACCCAAGCACTTCCTCAATTTCCTTGAATGACATTGAGTAGGCTCTCCCATCAATCTTGAAGTGTATCATACCCCATCCTTGCTCCACATTCTTGGAGGTGTGAAAGGTGGCTTGAAGTGATGACAGGAATTAGCAAGAGACTTCTTTATAAGTTGGATAGGCCATAGTGTAAAAACTGCTCATACTCATGTAGCCTAGCATCTCCTTGATATCATCTTCAATTGACAACTCCTTGAGGGTTTGTTTATCAGCGAATCTGGTTGGTGGCCAAGAGACACCTTTCCTCATTTACTCTAACAGCTCCTCTTCAGTGGGTGTCTTCTGCCTGTCCCTTTTACCATTGAAGGACTCTGTTGAGTTAGGGTCATACTCAGCCTCACTGTCACCCTCAGAATGCTCCTCTTCAGCATTTGCACCTTCTTGCTCTATGGGAGGAGGTTCTATAGTCTTTCTTGGCGCCTTGGCTCTTATGGTGGGAGCTGGTTCATTTGCACCATCTTTGGTGCCTTTCTCCAAAACCAAAGCTCTCAACTTGGTGCTCCTAGGCGCTCTTGCTCTCTTTGGAGGGGCTTGCTTGTGAGCAATGTCAGCCACACTCTCCTCAACCATAACTCTTTTTCCATCTCTCTTGGCCTGTGCTTTCTTTCTTAGCATGGCCAAAGTTTGCTGCCTACGCTCCTCTTCTGATTCAGGCATGGAGCCAAGTTCTTTCCTAATCTGAGAAGTCACCCTCCTTTCAGCCTGCTCTTTCTCTTCCGCTATTTGAGCTTCGTTCTTTCTCCCCATTGTTCCTGAAAATTCAATCCTTGGAAATAGGGTGAGCACAAGAAAGAGACAATCAATCACAAACACAATCTAGCTCTAGCAAGATAATCAATCTCAATAGGAACTAGAATAATGAAGCAAGATCATCAATCTCAATCCTGAAGACAAGCAAGGCAAGCAATAGCTCAGAAGGAAGCTCTCATGCTCAAAAAAAAATTTTTTTTTTTTTTTTTTTTTTTTTTATAGAGCACAAGAACTTCAAACTAGCCAAAATCAAATTAACCAGAGCTCAGCTTGAGATTGGGACCAAATCAACCTTCAACACAAATTATTTCACCCATCTAGCTCAATAACAACCCTAAGTAAGCTAGAATTGAAAAAGCCCCAAATCTCATGAACCCTAATTTGCCAAAGTTCAAATTAATCTTAATTCCACCATGAAATCAACTACCCAGCATGATATATAAGCTTTCCCTAGTCTAAATTACAAGAATCTAGCAAGAAAAGGCTCAAATTTCAAGTTCAAATTTTTAGGGTTCATGAGGGTTACGAATTTGAACTTAGAGATACCATACCTTGCTTTGGATGAAGGATAAAGATGACAAGGTTCAAGGAATTAGGTCTAGGGGAAGAAGGTCTTGATGTGGGAAAAGGAAATTTATGATTTGGTTGAGATTTGGCAAAGTTATGTGAATTTGTGTTCTTGGAGGCTAGAGAGGAGTTTGATGTGAGGAAGAAGAAGAAATGAGGAAAGAGAGGGTGGCTTAGGGTTTTAAAGTGTGTTTGGGTCGGGTAAAAAGGGTTCTGGGCGGGTGCATGCGGGTTTGGGTCGAAATAAAGAGAAAAATACTTACCTGGGTCGGCCGGGTCGTACCGCGGGTTGGGACGAGGGTCGTGCGCGGGTTGAGTGAGTGGAGAGAGTGACCCGCGTGATCTTGCCCGCGCGTCCGTCTCGTGTCCGTCCAGCCTTTCGTACCCGCGTGGTGCATCCGTCCCGCGCATTCGGCCCCGCGCGTTCCGGATCATCCGACAGCTACGTCCGTCCGCACCTACCCGCGCGGTGCATCTATCCCGCGCATTCGGCCCCGCGCGTTCCCTATCCTGATTGGTCCGGCCGTCCGAGCGGGTAACACGGCTCGCGCATCTCAGACCGCGCGTCGCACGTTCTGATTGGTCCGGCCGTCCGAGCGGGTAACACGGCTCGCGCATCTCAGACCGCGCGTCTCATGTTCTGATTGGTCCGGCCGTCCGAGCGGGTAACACGGCTCGCGCATCTCAGACCGCGCGCTTCAGAACTAAGGCAGTCCGGTTCTCTAACCGACCTCCCCCCTTTTTTTTTATTATTCTTCCCACTCATGCACACCATCTGCATCCCACTGATCTCCCATCGTCCAAAAGCTTCGAAAAATAAATCCTAATGCAATATTTACAAGGATAACCATGGGACTTCCTCCCAAGTGAGCTTGTTTAAAGTCACTAGCTTGACTTTGCCTCCTTTGAGGTTAGGCAATGGGAGCATCAGAGAGTGGGGTTGATGTCCCATCCTCCTTTGGTACCGAGGCCATGTATTCCTTGAGTCTTTGGCCATTCACTGTGAAGTCTCCACCATCCTTGTTCCAAAGCACAATGGCTCCATAGGGTCTCACTTCTTTGATCACAAATGGACCAGACCACCTTGACTTTAGCTTTCCTGGAAACAGCTTCAGTCTAGAGTTGTAGAGAAGCACCTGATCTCCTGCCCTGAACTCTCTCTTGAGGATGTGCCTGTCATGGAAAGCCTTTGTCTTTTCCTTGTAGATCCTTGAGTTCTCAAAAGCATCCATCCTTATCTCATCCAGCTCATTGAGTTGAAGAAGTCTCTTCTCCTTTGCACACTTGATGTCAAAGTTTAAAAGCTTCACAGCCCACAATGCCTTGTATTCAAGCTCAACTGGTAGGTGGCAAGACTTTCCATAGACAATGTTGAAGGGAGTGGTTCCTAGAGGAGTCTTGAATGCTGTTCTATATGCCCAAAGAGCATCATCAAGCTTGGCTGACCAATCCTTCCTCTTGGTTCCTACAACCTTTTCCAAGATTCCCTTGATTTGCTTGTTGGAGACTTCCACTTGGCCACTAGTTTGAGGGTGATAAGGTGTTGCAACCTTGTGCTTTACTCCATTCCTCTTGAGAAGACTCTCAAATACCTTGTTGATGAAGTGTGAACCTCCATCACTTATGACCACTCTTGGAACTCCAAATCTTGGGAAAATAGTGCTCTTGAACATTTTGACCACTACTCTTGAATCATTTGTAGGACTTGCTATTGCTTCCACCCACTTTGATACATAGTCCACAGCCACCAAAATGTATTTGTTGCCATAGGAAGAGGGGAAGGGTCTCATGAAATCAATCCCCCAAACATCAAACACTTCCACTTCAAGGATTGGGTTTTGAGGCATCTCATTTCTTTCAGTAATGTTCCCACTCCTTTGGCAAGAGTCACATTTTGAAATGAAGTCTTGTGAGTCCCTGAACATGTGTGGCCACCAAAATCCAGCTTGTAACACCTTAGAGACAGTCTTGAATGGAGCAAAATGGCCTCCATAGGAAGATCCATGGCAATGTGAGAGGATTCCTTCAACTTCTTCTTCAGCCACCACTCATCTATAAATTTGATCCTTGCATAGGGTGTAGAGGTATGGTTCATCCCAATAGTATCTCTTCACATCTTTGTAGAACTTCTTCTTCTCATACCCTGCAAGTCCCAATGGTTCTTTTCCAGTGGCTAAGTAGTTAACCAAATCAGCATACCAAGGTCCGTTCTCTTCAGCTGCCTTAACCTCTTCAATCTTTTTTCCAGTCTCAATGGCTGCTACCACTGACATGATGGCTAGGACATGCTCTTCTCTGAGGCCCTCATCAATAGGTATTCCACCTTCAATTCTCAACCTGGACAAGTGATCAGCAACTCCATTCTCAATCCCTGGCTTGTCTCTAATCTCCAAGTCAAACTCTTGAAGCAAAAGGATCCACCTTAGTAGTCTTGGCTTGGCATCCTTCTTTGCTAGGAGATGTCTCAAAGCTGCATGGTCAGTATACACAATGACCTTAGAACCCACCAGGTAGCTCCTGAATTTCTCAAAGGCGAAGACAATGGCCAGCATCTCCTTCTCTGTTGTGGCATACCTCATCTGCGCATCATTCAATGTTTGGCTAGCATAATAAATGACATGAGTTTTGCCATCCTTCTTCTGCCCCAGGACAGCCCCAACAGCAAAATCACTAGCATCACACATTATCTCAAAGGGGAGGTCCCAATCAGGTGGCTGAACAATGGGAGCACTAACAAGGTCACCCTTTATCTTCTTGAAAGCCTCAAGACAATCTTCATCAAAGCTGAAAGCAGCCTCCTTGCACAGCAACTTGGTCATTGGTCTAGCAATCTTTGAGAAGTCCTTGATGAATCTTCTATAGAATCCAGCATGGCCCAAGAAGCTCCTGATGTCTTTCACTGTCTTTGGTGGGGGCAAGCTAACCATCACCTCAATCTTAGCTTTGTCCACTTCAATACCCTTTTCTGAAATCTTGTGTCCCAGCACAATCCCCTCTTTGACCATGAAATGACACTTCTCCCAATTCAGCACTAGGTTGGTGTCTTCACATCTCTGTAGGACCCTGCACAAGTTGGACAAACAAGCAGAAAACGAAGATCCGTAGACAGAGAAATCATCCATGAATACCTCCACTATATCCTCAATGAGATCCGAGAAGATAGACATCATGCACCTTTGAAAGGTTGCTGGAGCATTACATAACCCAAATGGCATCCTTCGATAAGCAAAGGTGCCATAGGGGCATGTGAATGTTGTCTTCTCTTGATCATTGGGATGTATGGGGATTTGGAAGAACCCTGAATACCCATCAAGAAAACAATAGAAAGGATGGTTTGCAAGTCTCTCAAGCATTTGATCAATGAATGGCAATGGAAAGTGATCTTTTCTAGATGCTGAGTTGAGCTTTCTATAATCAATACACATCCTATGGCCAGTTATGGTTCTAGTTGGTATCAATTCATCCTTGTCATTTTTAACCACAGTGATACCACCCTTTTTTGGAACTACATGCACAGGAGATACCCATTTAGAATCTGAAATAGGGTAGATAACACCAGCATCTAAGAGCTTGAGAATCTCCTTCTTTACAACATCTTTAAGGTTAGGATTCAACCTCCTTTGATGTTCTATAGAAGTCATTGATTCATCCTCTAGATGTATCCTATGCAAGCACAAAGAAGGTGATATCCCCTTAATATCATCTAGTGAGTATCCAATGGCTTTTCTAAACCTTTTAAGTGCATTTAAAAGTTGAGAAAGCTCAAGTTCAGTAAGTTCACTACTCACAATGACAAGATAAGTCTCATTAGGGCCTAAAAATGCGTACCTTACACCATGGGGAAGAGGTTTTAGCTCCACTTTTGGTGCCTTGAGCTCACTCCAATCATCTTGTTTGGTGTTCTCTTGTTGAGTGGCTGAAACAGCTTGACATGCCTCTTGTTTAAGCTCCTCATACTGGCCTCTATCAGCAATCTTCTTTCGAGAATCCAGCATGGCTGCAATAGCCTCGCTCTCCTTGTTCTCAACCACTTGGACCTCTTTATCCACTGTCAAAGCATGCTGCAAAGGGTCCTCTATTGTCAACTCTCCACGTGCCAATTCCTCAAGGAGCTCATCAGCAAGAGCTTCCATCTCCTCTATGTAGAACACTTGGCCTTGCACAGTTGACCTCTTCATTACCTCGTTGACATCAAAATGGAGAGTGTGCTCTTTCCCCAAATGGAGATCAATCTTGCCTTCCTTCACATTGATAAGGGCTCCTGCTGTGGCTAAGAATGGTCTTCCAAGGATCAAGGGGTCTCTAGCTTCTTCATCCATCTCAAGAACAACAAAATCAGTGGGGATTTCACAATTTCCCACCATTACAGGGAGGTCTTCAAGGATACCAATGGGGAATTTTACTGAGCGGTCAGCAAGCACCAAAGAGAGTTTGCACTTCTTGTATTGACTAAACCCGAGCTTCTTGGCAACAGATAGAGGCATGAGACTGACACTAGCTCCCAAATAACATAGACATCTCTCAAACATTAAAGGACCAATGGCACAAGGTAGAGTAAAGCAGCCTGGATCCTCTAGCTTCTTAGGGATTGTCAATCTCTGGATGATGGCACTGCACTCATGAGTAAGAACCATCATGCCTTCCATTTCCTTCTTCTTGGCAGCCACAGCATCTTTCAAGAACTTGCTGTATTGAGGAACAAGCATGAAGGCATCAATGATTGGCATTGTAACTTGAACTTCACTCAATTGCTTCTCAAAGAGTGCTTTGTACTTCTCCAAAAGTTGCCTCTTGAATCTTCCAGGAAATGGCAGCTTAGGTTCATAGGGAGGAGGAACAAAAGAAGACTCCTTTGTTGGAGTAGTAACTTCACCATGCTTTGGTGTTTGCTTCTCTTCTCCAACCTTTCCTTTTCCCTTAGCTTCAACAATTTTTTCTAAAATCTCCTCATCAACTTTCTCATCCACAATCACAACATCATCATCAATGTTGATAGCCACCCCCCCACTTAGTTTCTCACCATCCTTGGGGAGAGTTCTTGGAGGTAGCTCTCTACCACTTCTCAAAGTGATTGCCTTCATTGGTTCTTTGGGGTTTTGCTCTGGCTTTCCTGGTAATGTTCCTTGTTGGCGACTTGGCTGAGAGTTCATAGAAGCAAATTGATTCTCCAAAGCTCGAATCTTGTTGTTTAGGTCAGTGTAGCTGCTGTCTATCTTGGAGTGAACAGTCTTGAACTCATGGCCAATGTCTTTGCCTGCTCTAGCTTGACCTTCCAACAATTGTTTGAACATAGCTTCCATAGATGAATCTGGAGCTTTAGCTTGGGAAGAGCTTCCTTGAGCTTGAGTAGATTGATTGCCATGGTTTGCAAAACCAGGAGGAGGATTCTGCCTAGGCTGGTAGTTCCCTTGTTGAGTGTTTTGCTTTGGTTGATAACCTCCTTGCTGGTTGTTGGGGTAACCTCCTTGCTGGTTGTTGGGGTAAGACCTTTGCTGGTAATTGTTGTACTGAAAGTTAGTCTCCTTCCTGTACCAAGAACCATTGTTGTTGATGAAGCAAAGCTCTTCTTGCCCTTCTAACCCTTCAACTTCATTAACCTTAGGAGGAGTTTCTTGATTTGGACCACCCACAAAGTGAATCTGCTCCTGCTTGGCTTTTAGCAATCAGCAAGTCTATCTTCTCTTGCAAGGATTTTATTTCCTTCTTGGTCTGGTTGTCATCAGCTCTGGTTGTTCTATCAGCCCTGTCATGTTCTCCACTGTAGACTGAATCACTCTTGACCATGTTGTCCACCAGCTCCTCAGCATCTTCTTCAGACCTGCCCAGGAAGAAACCATTGCTTGCTGTATCCAATCTTGCTTTAAACTCAGGAAGGGCACCTCTATAGAATGTGCTCAGTAAACTCTCCTTTGAGAAGCCATGGTGTGGGCACTTAGCTTGATATCCCTTGAACCTTTCCCATGCTTCACTAAAGCTTTCCAAGTTCTTCTGCTGGAAACTAGAGATCTCATTCCTCAGCTTGGCTGTCCTTGATGTGGAGAAAAATTTCTCCAAGAAGGCCTTCTTACAATCATCCCAAGTAGTGATGGAGTCACTAGGTAGAGATTTCTCCCATTGGCGTGCCTTGTCTCCTAGAGAGAATGGAAACAACTTGAGCTTGAAGGCATCTTCTGACACACCATTGGTCTTGGACAAGCCACAATAGCTATCAAACTTGTCCAAGTGATCAAATGGGTCTTCTACAGCCAAGCCATGGTACTTGTTGTTCTCAATCACATTCAACAAGCCTGACTTGATCTCAAAGTTATTAGCTTCCACAGCTGGTGCACGGATGCCCGTCCTGTTGCCATGAATGTGAGGACGGTCATATGTGCCAATGGCTCTAGCTGGCCGCTGTGGGTGTTGTTGTTGCTGGCGCTGTGGTCTAAGGTTGTCAGCTCCTTGACCATTGCCTTCTTGGGGTTGATGATCATCCATCTCAAACCCCAATCTCTGAATGTGAGCCTGTTGCTCGTCCCGCGCGGGTGTGCTGGCATGGTCGTCCCGTCCCGCGCGTTTGTACAACTCCGTCTGGTCTCGTCCCGCGCGGGTACCACGTACCGCTCAGCTCAGGTCGCGCATCCGGACGCTTTTGTTCGTCTCGTCCCACGCGGGTACCACGTACCGCTCAGCTCAGGCCGCGCGTCCGGACGCTCTTGTTCGTCTCGTCCCGCGCGGGTACCACGTACCGCTCAGCTCAGGCCGCGCGTCCGGACGCTCTTGTTCGTCTCGTCCCGCGCGGGTAAGGTAACCCGAGCAGATTAGGCCGCGCATGGCCTTGCTTCAGCTTGTCCGTGCGGTGTGATCTGTACCGCGCGGGTGGGTGGTCCCGTGCAGATCAGTCCGTGCGTCCGTATGTTCGCGGGTCCTCATGCGCGGGAGATCTTGGCCGAGCATGTCCGTCCGGGTGCTGCATCGTCTGGCATCATTCCTTCGTCCTGTGCGGGCTGGTCAGGCTGAGTGTGCTGACCCGGATGCACTGACATGCCTTCACTCAAATAACCATAACTCCTCCAATATTGCTTCAAATGGCTTGAAATCACTCCCAATGGAAAGCTAACTCAAGATACTATCTCCCCACCAAATCTTATCACAGAAAGACTTCTTTATGGCCATCGTCCAAATCCATCTTTCACCCTTCCTTTTTGTAACAAAGTACCCTCAAACACCTTCAAATTCTCCAAAGTACACTCCAAGACCTGATAAAGACTTATGAATGCAAAATGAACCTAAATATGCCTAATGCCTAAACTAGAAGGGATAAATGCACAAAATGGAAGGCTAAAACAATGAAAATATGCAAGACATCACTTATATGATCAAAATGCACAAGATACGGATGCTAAAACATGTAAATATGCAAGACATAAGGGGGATGGATGCAAAGATGGGCACAAAGCCAAAAGAAACACTCATAGCACTCAACTTGACATCCTAAAGAAACATAACAAATAGCATGAGCAAAACTCTCTTATTATGCTTAGCTTCACAAGGCCTATCAATACTCTTATGCCTCTACACAAGACGCAATGCCTATCAACCAACATGTTCTCTTAACCAACTCTCACATTGATTCACACACACACACTCAAGGTGAGTTCACACAAATGGGCACATGATCTCAATTATTTGTCTAGGTGATCAAATGGTCTAATATGGATGAAAAGGAGGGTTCAATGCATCTTTTTAAGGTGACAATCACTCAAGAATCAAGGAGCTTGATCATTACGCAAAATTTATCTAAGACTAGGAGCAATTCATGCATACATGGATCCATCCTCAACATTCTACCCAATTCCTAGTAATTACAAGATCTACACCCCTTTTATTCATCCCATAACCCATAACGAAAAACATACTCACCACTCACCCAATGAACATTTTCTTTCTCATGATTCAACCACTAAGGACCTCTATTCACTTTTCTAAGCTCTAACTCTTTTAGTTTTCCCTTCCCCACTATCTTATTGAATCTTTTTTTTTCTTTTCTCTTTTTTTTTTTATATGAAGGGGGAAGGTCAAAACATCAATCAAGAGCTTCTTATCTTTCTATTCTAGGTCCCTAGGGTTTTTCTTTCTAAATACATTCTTTTGTTCATCAATCTCAACATTGTCACATCCCAAACCCAAGACATAAGCCTTTAAGGAACAAAAACCCCACTCACTATCCTAGAAGCTAGCTCAAATGAGGACCCTATGCTAGCAAGAGATGAGAACAAATCCATGTCGCTCCCAATACTCTCAAGATTTTGCACATGACAAGCTATCAGAAAAGGCCTCACTCATGCAAATCAATGTAGGCTTCAAAGAATGGCTAGGGTGCAAGGGTATGGAAGTGCCATTTGGATTAACAAAGAGTGGTATAATGGGGAAAGATAACCCAAATGTGTATGAGATCGATGATCAAGTATGCAAATGCCCATATGCAAGAGAAATTAAGTTCATTCAAGTCTAAGTTCAGGATGGAGCTGGTTTCAAGAACAATGCCAATATCAAGCAAGCAAGCAAGTTTCAAGAAGAGTTTTCAAGGCTCAAAGCATGCAAGCTTTTCAAGATATGCTTAAGCTACATGATATGTTTAACTAGGGTGCCAAATTCAGTGCAAACAAGTGTTCTTTACAAGGCAATGCTCCATATGCAAATGAATTCAACCTATATGCTCTAGACTCAATCTTAAGGATGCAAGTGATGCAATCTACATGATTCAAAAATTTAATTTTTTTTAATGCAAATATGAATGTACAATGCAATGCATGAGACTCTCAATCACAAAACAAACGTGATCAAATACTTGGTACCTCCCCCACACTTAAATCACACAGTCTTTGTGTGAGTAAGGGAGAAGGAGAATACCCCAACAAGACAAAAGCAAATGTATATACAAGGAGGGTTGGAGTGATGCCTAATGCCTAACTTATATGATCAAAATGCACAAGATATGGATGCTAAAAACATGTATGTGGGAACCGAAATTCACACCGTCAAGTTTTGTTGATCGGAGGAAAGCCAAGTAAACCTAGCCTTCCCTTAAGGTCCCGGTTATCTGCTGGGCCACACACGACACAATCAATATGTAATAAATGGGAATGTAAAAATCGTAAGAAGAAAAGATAGAGCAAAAGATCGCCAGGGACCAGCGCGGGTGAGCTGGCGCCGGCGCCCGGGGCCAGCACGGGCAAGCCGGCACCGGCGCCCGGGACCAGCACGGACGAGCCGGCGCAGGCGACCGGGACCGACACGGGTGAGCTGGCGCCGGCGCACGGAGCCAGCACAGGCGAGCCGGCGCCAGCGCCCGGGATCAGCACGGGCGAGCTGGCGCCGGCGCCAGGGACCAGCGCGGGTGAGCTGGCGCCGGCGCCCGGGGCAAGCACGGGCAAGCCGGCACCGGCGCCAGACGGGAGGGTATGAGCCTGCCGCCGGCGCCAGGCGCGGCGTGGGCGGCCTGCCGCCGGCGCCGGGCGTCCTGCCGCCGGCGCCAGGCGTCCTGCCGTCCGTGCGTCCGCCGGTGCCTGCTATTGCTTGCCTTCATTGATCCCCGGGGCTCACGGTCCGTTCATGCCTTCCCGTGAGTTCATTGAGTGACGACCCGTTTCTTGGTTTTGATCGTCACTTAGTTTTCTTTCGAGGACTTTCGGGTGACGGTTTCGTCGTTGACCGATTTTGACCCCAACAGTTAGCCCCCCAGCTAGCTAGGAACCGTAGTGCCTTTCGGGTCCTGGCTTGCGGTATAGCCGTATGGGAAGGTGTAGAGACGTAATCGTTTGCCGAAAGTCGGGGTAAATAGTGATTTTACCTCCTTCATAAGGATGGAGTAAGAAATCTCATTCATTCTTACTTCATCATAAAAATTCATCTCTCTCAAGAATCCTTTCTCTCTCTTTAAGAATAATGTCTTCAAGATCCTCCAAGAGCAATTCTTCTTCCCATTCATCCTTGGATGACTCTCCTTCCCATGTGACGGTGAAGCATGAGGAGTTAGTCGAGGAGGAAGCGAAGAATGCGTATTACCGAGCCCTTGTGGGTTCGGCCCCATCACTGCCAGATGTCCCTGTTCCGAAGAGACCTTTGAGGCAGCCTGGTGCTCCTTTTACGCCGAGCTTGGTTTCTAGTAAATATCTCAAGATTCTTCGAGATTTTTACCAGATTCCTGATGGAGTTAAATTCCGAATTCCTGTCGGCAATGAGAGTGCGAGGAATCCTCCGGAAGGTTTCTTTACATGTTACGAGGCCTTCCTTACGTATTTCCGCATGTGGTTCCCGATCCCCGGTACCATTGTTCGTGCGCTTCGTCACTTCGAACTTTCGATCAGCCAGCTCAGCATTCCTGCCTTAGAGAGTTGGCTTGGCGTACTAATTGCAAGTTTTGAGCTCGGGATCGATCTCAGTCCTGGTGATTTCGAAGGTCTTTGGAGCACTCGCCCAACGGGGAGCGACGGTTACTACTCCATGGTGCCAAAGAAGGATATGGCCACAATTCAGGGGACTACTTCGAACCCTAAGTCGTGGCAGGAGCGTTTCTTCTATGTCCGAATAGATGGTGAGTCTGTCGAGGAGAGCTGCCTCCATCTATTTCCGCACGCATGGAACTTCAACCGAGGTAATACGATGAAAACTCGTTGTCTATTCTATCATTCCGGAAGTGTGAGTTTTCAGTGAAAAAGTTTCGCTTTGTAGAGAACGGGGCTGTTGCGCATTTGCAGGGTGATCTTTTTGTCAAGAGGGATCTCCTTCGTCAAAGGCCGTTTTTCTGGAAGTCCTTCTCTCTTGAACGGATTCGAGACGCAGTAAGGCTTTACCGGTCCCGAGACCCTGTCCCGACATGCGATGCCGAACCGGTTATCGAAGCCCCGACTCGAAGGTGTAAACAGAGATCTCGTAAAGGGAAAGAAACCGACGGTGGGGAAGGTTCGGAAGATCCTTCACCGTTGGGGGAAAACCCTAGTTTTGTTCCAACGGAAAAAGGCGGAGCCAGCGATTTTCCACTTCCCAACAACTTCTTTGACAGCCTTCCTCCGGAGTCTGTTACTGACGAGTCGCTGGAGGATGAGGAGAAGCAACGGGTTTTTGCTGAGGGTTCCCAGCGGGTCAACGAGGTTCTGCCCTTTGAACTTCTTAACCGTATTTTTGAATCTGCATATATGTATGTTTGTTGATCTTGAATTTATGCAGGGACTAAGAGTGTTTAGCAATGCGCTTGACTCAAGTTTCCGCAAGTCTAGGATTGCTAACTTCAAGACCAAAGAAGCTGAGCGAGAGCTCTTCCGATTCCGACAAGAGGTAAAGGCGCAGAACGCAAAGCAATCTGAGCTTCATGCTTGAGCTCTTGTTCGGGCGGAAAGGAGAGGAAGGAGGATGGTCGCAGCTGGGGTGGCGAGACGGGCGGAATCGTTTGCTGCTGAGTTTCAATGTTTTAAAGAAGCTCAGGAGTTTGTTGGCGATTTCCGCGAGTGCCGAGGCTCGGTCGTAAACCTTTACAAGTCTCAGAACCCGGACTTCTCCTTTGATTCCGAGATTGCTGAGATGAAGGACTTCATGGCCGAGTGTGCTCATGCTGAGTCCTTGGTTCCTCCAGTCGAAGAACGAGTCCGGAGACTATGGGAACCTATCGAGGTTTCCGAGGATACGGTGGAGGCCGGAGCCGATGAGAACGCCGAGGGTGGTGGGAACGCTCAAGGCGTGAACGAGGAAGTGGACCAGCCTGCAGGTTCATTCGGGATTTCTGCATCTGGATTTCTCGATGTTGACTTCCTTTTGTGAATCGTATGTTTTGGCCGTGTGTGGCCGTTTTTTAGGAGTTTTATTCTGCGACCGTTGGAGGTTGCATTCTTATGTTTTGGGACTGGCCGTTGGTGGCTTAGAATCCCGCCGTCTTTGCGGCCTTTATGTATATGAAAATTTGCGAGATTTCGTCTTTTGTTTTGATTTATACTTTCGTCAAGTGTAGAGGAAAGAATGCGAGTAGTCACTTCGTATCCTAACTCTTTTTTGTCACTTGGTCCGTATGCTACTTTTTAGCGAGCGTTTTAGGTGTAAGCGATAAGAGACATGTTTTGGGATCTCGTATACGATACTATGTCTGTGAGATGTCAAGATCCAGCAAGACTGGGTTTAGGGCAAGACCTAGGCTTACTCTCAGCTTTAAGGCTGTGCGATGACTGATCGGCTTTCGTTTTGCCTGTTAGTGATTTCTTCCTGATTCTTTTCGTTTAAAGTCCGCGACTAGTCGCCGGCTTATATGACTTGTGTTAAAAGAATCGAGCTATCTTCGGAGTTTATCCGAGACGCTAAACCAAAATTTTGGGTTTCTTGTATCGCGCGCTATGATATCCTTGTCGGATGTAAGAGGACCTTGTAGGTCTGACTACGGGTTTGTATTGAGTGAAACGTTTCTGTGTGCGTCCGTCGGGGCCAATCGACGGGAGTAAGTTTTTTAAGTCGCAGGTGGACTGTTTTAGCGGATGATACGAGTTTTGTTATCTTTTCAGAAGTTGTGACGGCTCGCGTTTCTTTTGAAGATACGATTTTCGTTTTTCCGAAGTGTTTATGCGTTAAGAGAGCATAAAAGATAGAAAGAATTTTATTAAAAATTTCGAAAAGTTAGAGTACATGTGCGGATATTTCGCGTTTTTCTGGGAGTATAGGAGTATACGTACCCAGTCCCCCCCCCCTTTTTGGTGAGGGGGATAGCTGAACTCGCCGGGTTTCGACGAGCTGCCTACGTACCTCTTTCGAGGATCAAGCCATCTCGTAGTTCTGATAGTTTCCGCAGACGTTTTTACTCCCCGTGCATTTCCGTTCCGATCGTTCTGGTCGGATCGGTGGTTTGTGCGGGGGTCGAGCTGTCTGCTTTTACGGCGGTGGACTCAGTGGCTTTGTCGCTGTCTTGAATCGTTGCCTGTTCGGATGATTCTGGATCATCTTTTTTCGAGTCTTCAGGATTGTTGTGTGATTCCTTTGCTCGTTTCGGGTTGGCCGCTGGGGCGTTCCGATCTTTTCACAGTTTGAACTCGGCTAGGTAACAGAGTATCGATTGTTTCTGACTACCCCAGATGACTGCGGTTCCGGTGGGAGTCGGAAATTTGATGTCGAGGTGAGATGTGGATGGTACTGCCTTCATGGAGTTGATCCAAGGGGTTCCCATGATGGCATTGTAGATGGCCGGGTTGTCGACTACTACGAACTCGACGATTTTTGTGACTTCCTTCGCCATGACCGGGAGTTTAATTCTCCCGAGGGTCATGGAAGTGACCCCCGAGAACCCAGTCAAAGGTTTTGGCCCAAGAACGACTTCCCCAAGTGGGATCTTCATCCTGTAGAGGGTGTCGCGGAAGATAATGTTGACCGTACTTCCTGTATCGACAAGGATGCGGCCGACCTCGAGATCCTGGATTACCAGGTCGATAACCAAAGGATCGCAATGAGGCTTGTCGATTCTGACAGTTTCCTGTTCCTCGAAAGTGATCGCGTGGTTAGGAATATCGCTATCCGGAAACCAGTTGGAACTTGTCTCGGCTTTTCGCCCGTAGGCTTTTATCGACGAGACTGAGTCTTGGTAGAACTGTGATCCTCCGATGATCATGTTTACCCTCTGGCGATTGTTGTTGTTTCCTTGGTCGTCCTGTCTCCTTCCGCGTTTTTAACCCGATTGATTTTTGGTTGCGCGGTCCTCGGAGATAGTTTTGTTGGTCTTTGGGCGGTCGGAGTCCAGGAGCAAGTCCTTTATACTCTTGACCTTTGATAGTTCGCCGGTGAGGAGCTTTGCGGCGAGCCGGGCGCCGAGAACCTTGCAGTTCGCAGTGGAGTGACCTCTGGTTTCGTGAAACTCGCAGTAGGAATTATCCTTGTACTGGTTCCTGGTCCAGGTGTTTCCAGAGGTTTTGCCTTGCTCCGAGTTGATGGCGTAGTTATGCTCGCCTTGGGCGTCTTCCCCTTCGTGATGGACGTTTTTGTCGTTACGAGAGGTTTCTTCTTGGACGCGGTTTTCTGCGGTCCGTGCTTCTGCGATAGAAGCTTCATCTCTTCCTCCATGATGATGAAGTCCGTTGCTTTGTGGAGAGTATCCTGGATTGTCCGCGGCTTTTCCAGTAGTATCCACTTTCGGAACTTCGACTTGCACCAGAGAGTTTTTCTTAGGGCGTCGATTGCGACATTGTCGCTGATGCCCGTTACCCCTGGCCATCACTAGTTTGAATCTTCGCATGAAGTCGCGGAGCGACTCGTCTTCCTTCTGAGCTAGACTCCACAGGTCCACGTCGGACGTTTCTCTGTCCATGAACATGGAGTATTGCTTGAGGAACGCCGAGGCCAGTTGGCGGAAGCTTCCGATGGAGTTCCTTTTGAGCCGGGAGAACCATTCGAGCGCAGCGCCTTTGAGATGCTCGACGAAGAGAAGACAATGACCCGCGTCTCGTTCGCGCTCCGGGAGTTTGCACCTACCCATTGTGATCTGGAAAGACTGCAGGTGCGCCTTAGGATCCGTAGTACCGTCGTAGACCGGGATTTTGATTTTCCCTGGGTCTGAGATGCGTGTTTCCGTGATCCGAGCGGTGAACGGTGTTTTTCCGTGCTTCCTCGAGAAGTCTATCGATCTCGGGGGCTGAACTGGTCGCCTGATGGATTTGCGATTTCACCGCTTTCACTTCGGCCACGGTCTTTTTGAGAGATTCGCGGAGATCATGGATCTCGCTATTGCTGCCGGTGTTCCTTCGAGTTTGTCGGCGCTGGTCGCGATAGATCCGAGTTTGATCTTCCCTGAGTTCTTCCTGCTCCATCCAGTAGAGTTCTTCTTCCTCTTCTGTCATGGGCTTTTCGAAGGATACCGTCTGCCGAGCAGACTGGCTTCGGGTCCTCCTGGGGTGGATGACAGCGTCTTCATCGGAAGGATCCGATTGGTCGCTGATATCTAGATCGATGCGCTCGACGTCGCTTTCCTTGTTTCCCGTAGCCGGGAGCGGAAGGTTCTGTGAGGTCGTTTGCTGTCCTTTCGGAGCTGTTTCCTCGGGAGTGGGCTATTACGGGGCATCTTTTTCTCGTGCTTCGGGAGATCCGAAGTCGAGTCTTCTCCCGCGGCGTGCCTTGGTGGATCCGCGCGGCAACTTGCTCCTAGCAGTTAAGGTGTCGACCTGTTTTGCGAGCGAGGTTATCAGCTTGTCCTGTTGTTCCGCCCGTGCCTGGGCAGAGGTAAACAGTTCCTTCATCTGCCTGAGCGCCTCAGTGTTTGCATCAGCAGTGGCTGTGGACGCATCTCCAGCTGGAGTCTTCTCAACGTTGGCGTCGATGGGTGTTCCGTCTAGCGCTGGCTGATCTTTGGTGACGTCAGTAGACATGATCGAGCGTGTGCAGTTGCGAGATAGATAGATCCGTAACCCCCCCCCCCTCCTTCTAGCGCCAAACTGTGGGAACCGAAATTCACAACCGTCAATTTCTGATAAACGATTTGTGGAGGAAAACCGAGTTAACCCGATCTTCCTTGAAGGTCCCGGATATCTGCTGGGCCACACACGATACAATCAATAGAGATTAAAGTTGTAAAAATAAAAATCGTAAGAATAGAGCGAAAGAGATCTTATTTCTGAATTCTCGTTTGAGCGTGTACAACAAGCAAAGAAATCGGCTACAAGAGCTGTCGAAAAGTCCGCTAGTCCGGCCGCCTAAGTCTATCCTAGTTGAGTCGCAGCTCGCTAGTGAAAACAGAAAAGAATGCTAAATCGCTCTAAGTGCTAAGTGCTCTGGAAGTTTTCGTGATGATTTGCTCCTCGCCCAAAGCTCTCCTTATATACTCCTCTTAAGACGGTCTATCTTCTTTCGGGCTGAATCGGGCTTTTTTATTTTCGTCCATCTTCGTGTTTATCGGGAAACTTGGACATTTATCTTTGGAAAACTTGACATTTATCTTCTGGAAAACTTGACATTTATCTCTTATGTGAGGATAAGGATAACCGCATAGTTATCATTCCTTTCAGAAAATCGTAAGTGGGCCGTTTTGCCCATGTCGGGCCATTTAGACGTTATTACGGTTTTTCAAAAGAATAGTATTTGAAGGTTTCGACATTTCCGAAGGAACCCCAATTCCTCGTATAGTCGAGATGTTGGTGTTTAGAATAACCGTGATCGTACCAACTCACGAGGATTGATCCAAATAAGCCAAGATGGGATCAGACCGAGCATGATGGGACCGAGACCAGGACAAGGACCGTCGACCGGCGCCAGGGGGCTTGCCGCCGGCGCCAGGGGGCTGCCGCCGGCGCCAGGGGGCTTGCCGCCGGCGCCAGGGGGCTTGCCGCCGGCGCCAGGCCGGCTTGCGGGATGCCTGCCGCCGGCGCCAGGCCGGCTTGCGGGACGTCTGCCGCCGGCGCCAGGCTGGCTTGCCGCCGGCGCCAGGCCGGCGCCAGGCCGGCGCCAGGCTGGCTTGCCGCCAGTGCCAGGCCGGCTTGCGGGACGCCTGCCACCGGCGTCAGGCTGGCTTGCCGCGGGCGCCAGGCCGGTTTGCGGAATGCTTGCCACCGGCGCCAGGCTTGCTTGCCGCCGGCGCCAGTCCGGCTTGCAGGACGCTCGCCGCCGGCGCCAGGGGTTCTCTGCCGCCCTTGGGTTTTTCTGTTACCCGATCTTTCCCCCGTTGGCCGTTCGTGCGGGAAATCTTTGAGTTCGGAAGGATCTTAGCCGTAGATTTCGAGATAACCGTTTTTGACCCCAACAAGATCTTCCGAGATTCCTCGAGTATCGGGATCGAGATGGACTTGGATTCGTAGACTTTCCGTCTTCAAGGGTTTGAGTAATGAGGCTTCGAACTTAGATTTTTAAAATATGAACTTTAAACAATCGAGAAGGCTTGCGGAAGAATCATTGTAGTTCTCGGACAATCCGGACATGGGTTTAGGGACCAAGATGCTGCCGTTGCCTGAGATCACGAGACGATTGCACAGATGGGAGCCAGGACCCTTGCCGCAGGCGCCAGACGGGAGATGACCGGCCTGCCGCCGGCGCCAGACGGGAGAGGACGAGTGCCGCCGGCGCCAGGCGCCAGGCGCCCTGCCGTCCGTGCGTCCGCCGGTGCCTACTATTGCTTGCCTTCATTGATCCCCAGGGCTCACGGTCCGTTCATGCATTCCCGTGAGTTCATCGAGTGACGACCCGTTTCTTGGTTTTGATCGTCACTTAGTTTTCTTTCGAGGACTTTCGGGTGACGATTTCGTCGTTGGCCGATTTTGACCCCAACAGTTAGCCCCCCTGCTAGCTAGGAATCGTAATGCCTTTCGGTCCTGGCTTGCGATATAGCCGTATGGGAAGGTGTAGAGACGTAATCGTTTGCCGAAAGTCGAGGTAAATAGTGATTTTACCTCCTTTATAAGGAGGGAGTAAGAAATCTCATTCACTCTTACCTCAACATAAAAAATTATTCTCTCTCAAGAATCCTTTCTCTCTCTCTAAGAATAATGTCTTCAAGATCCTCAAAGAGAGATTCTTCTTCCCATTCATCCTCCGGTGATTCTCCTGCCCATGTGACGGTGAAGCAAGAGGAGTTTGTCGAGGAAGACATCTCTAAGGCCTCTGTCCATGCTCATCTTTGTCTTGACCAGATCATGGATTGACTTCTCTTTTCATGGCCAAACTTTATTCTTCACCTCTTTTGGGCCATAAGACTCCCAAACACCTCAAATCACACCAAAGCATGCTCCAACACCTGATAAGGACAAATGAATGCAAATGGATCCTAATGATGCCTAATGCCTAACTTATATGATCAAAATGCACAAGATACGGATGCTAAAACATGTAAATATGCAAGACATAAGGGGGATGGATGCAAAGATGGGCACAAAGCCAAAGAAACACTCATAGCACTCAACTTGACATCCTAAAGAAACATAGCAAATAGCATGAGCAAAACTCTCTTATTATGCTTAGCTTCACAAGGCCTATCAATACTCCTATGCCTCTACACAAGATGCAATGCCTATCAACCAACATGTTCTCTTAACCAACTCTCACATTGATTCACACACACACACTCAAGGTGAGTTCACACAATGGGCACATGATCTCAATTATTTGTCTAGGTGATCAAATGGTCTAATATGGATGAAAAGGAGGGTTCAATGCATCTTTTAAGGTGGCAATCACTCAAGAATCAAGGAGCTTGATCATTACGCAAAATTTATCTAAGACTAGGAGCAATTCATGCATACATGGATCCATCCTCAACATTCTACCCAATTCCTAGTAATTACAAGATCTACACCCCTTTTATTCATCCCATAACCCATAACGAAAAACATACTCACCACTCACCCAATGAACATTTTCTTTCTCATGATTCAACCACTAAGGACCTCTCTTCACTTTTCTAAGCTCTAACTCTTTTAGTTTTCCCTTCCCCACTATCTTATTGAATCTTTTTTTTCTTTTCTCTTTTTTTTATATGAAGGGGCAAGGTCAAAACATCAATCAAGAGCTTCTTATCTTTCTATTCTAGGTCCCTAGGGTTTTTCTTTCTAAATACATTCTTTTGTTCATCAATCTCAACATTGTCACATCCCAAACCCAAGACATAAGCCTTTAAGGAACAAAAACCCCACTCACTATCCTAGAAGCTAGCTCAAATGAGGACCCTATGCTAGCAAGAGATGAGAACAAATCCATGTCGCTCCCAATACTCTCAAGATTTTGCACATGACAAGCTATCAGAAAAGGCCTCACTCATGCAAATCAATGTAGGCTTCAAAGAATGGCTAGGGTGCAAGGGTATGGAAGTGCCATTTGGATTAACAAGAGTGGTATAATGGGGAAAGATAACCCAAATGTGTATGAGATCCATGATCAAGTATGCAAATGCCCATCTGCAAGAGAAATTAAGTTCATTCAAGTCTAAGTTCAGGATGGAGCTGGTTTCAAGAACAATGCCAATATCAAGCAAGCAAGCAAGTTTCAAGAAGAGTTTTTCAAGGCTCAAAGCATGCAAGCTTTTCAAGATATGCTTAAGCTACCTGATATGTTTAACTAGGGTGCCAAATTCAGTGCAAACAAGTGTTCTTTACAAGGCAATGCTCCATATGCAAATGAATTCAACCTATATGCTCTAGACTCAATCTTAAGGATGCAAGTGATGCAATCTACATGATTCAAAATTTAATTTTTTTTTAATGCAAATATGAAGGTACAATGCAATGCATGAGACTCTCAATCACAAACAAACGTGATCAAATACTTGGTACCTCTCCCACACTTAAATCACACAGTCTTTGTGTGAGTAAGGGAGAAGGAGAATACCCCAACAAGACAAAAGCAAATGTATATACAAGGAGGGTTGGAGTGATGCCTAATGCCTAACTTATATGATCAAAATGCACAAGAATGGATGCTAAAAACATGTATGTGGGAACCGAAATTCACACCGTCAAGTTTTGTTGATCGGAGGAAAGCCAAGTAAACCTAGTCCTTCCCTTAATGGTCCCGGTTTATCTGCTGGCCACACACGACCACAATCAATATGTATAAATGGGAATGTAAAAATCGTAAGAAGAAAAGATAGAGCAAAAGATCGCCAGGGACCAGCGCGGGTGAGCTGGCGCCGGCGCCCGGGGCCAGCACGGGCAAAGCCGGCACCGGCGCCCGGGACCAGCACGGCGAGCCGGCGCCGGTGACCGGGACCGGCGCGGGTGAGCTGCGCCGGCACACGGAGCCAGCACGGGGCGAGCCGGCGCCGGCGCCCGGGATCAGCACGGGCGAGCTGGCGCCCGCCGCCAGGGACCAGCGCGGGTGAGCCGGCGCCGGCGCCCAGGGCCAGCACGGGCGTGCCGGCGCCCGGGACCAGCACGGGCGAGCTGGCGCCGTCGCCGGGAACGACACTGACGAGCCGGCGCCGGCGCCTGGGACCAGCGCGGGGAGCTGGCGCCGGTGCCCGAGGCCAGCATGGGCGAGCTGGCGCCGGCGCCCAGGACCAGCGTGGGTGAGCTGGCGCCGGCGCCCGGGGCCAGCACAGTTCAGCCGGCGCCGGCGCCCGGGACCAGCACGGGCGAGCCGGCGCCGGCGCCAGGGACCAGCACGGGCGAGCCGGCGCCGGCGCCCGGGGCCAGGCCGGGCGTGCTCGCGCTGACGCCCGGGGCAAGGCTGTGGCCGCTCCTGCTGGTGTCCGGGACTACGATGCGATTATCCCTTTCGGCGTTTCGTCGAGTAACTAGTTTTACTCGGTTTTATTCGTCACTTGATTCCTTCCAAGGACTTCGGGCGTTGATTGCGTCTTTGACTGATTTTTACCCCAACAGTTAGCCCCCCAGCTAGCTAGGACCGTGGTTTTTTGGTAACAGGTCCCTAGCTCGCGGTATAGCTAGATAGGAAGGTGTGGAGACGCAATCGTTTGCCGAAAGTCGGAGTAAATAGTAACTTTTCCTTCTTCATAAAGATGGAAGAATAATTTTTAGTCATTCTTACCTCATCACAAGAATTTCACCTTCTAAAGTCTCTCTCTCAAGAAAAGATGTCTTCAAGATCCTCTAAGAAGAATTCTTCTTCTCATTCATCTTCGGGTGATTCTCCCGTCTACGAAGTGTTGCTCCAAAGTACGAGGAAAGAGTTGGTGAAGATGCGAGGGAGGCATACCACAAAGCTTTATGTGGCTCGTCTCTGCCCCCTCGGGACATCCCTATCCCCAGGAGACCTCTGAGGCGCCGGGCGCGTCCTTCTCACCAAGCATGGTCTCTCCCGAGTACCTCATGATTCTTCGAAACTTTTGCCAAGTTCCGAGTGGGGTTACGTTCCGAATCCCGACCGATGGCGAGAGTGCAAGAATCCTCCGCAGGGCTTCTTTACTTGTTATGAAGCCTTTCTTGTGTACTTCCCGCATGTGGTTCCCGATCCCCAGTGCCATTGTCCGTGCGCTTCATCGTTTCTGGCTTTCGATCAGCCAGCTCACCGTCCCGTCCTTGGAGAGTTGGCTTGGTGTGCTAGTCTCGAGTTACGAACTAGGCATGGACCTTAGCCCTAGCGATTTTGAGGGATTTTGGTATTCTAAGCCAACGGGGATCAAAGGTTCGTACTCCATGATCCCAAAGAAGAATATGGCCATAATTCAGGGGACTACTTCGAACCCCAAATCGTGGTTCGAGCGCTTCTTTGTTGTCTGAATAGACGAGGAGTCCGTTGAGGAAAGCTGCCTTCCCCTATTCCCTCAGGAGTGGAACTCAATCGCGGTAATACGACTAATTGTGTTTTTTTGTTTTCGTACTTTGAACGCGCATGAAGATAAAACTTTTGTTTATGGTGCAGCGAACAGGGTTGTCACGCACACTCATGCTGATCTTTTCGTCAAACGAGATCTTCTTCGGGAAAGGTCATTCTTCTGGAGTACCTTTTCCGTCGAGTGGATTCAAAATGCGGTGGAGCTCCATCGATTCCGAGTCATTCCTCAGCCTTCCGATGTCCCGTGTGATGTCGAGCCGATTGCTGTCTTGCCTGTTCGGAGGCGGAGACATAGGTCTCGGAAAAGCAAAGAGGTCGAATGCGAGACGGTCTCGGGAGATCCTTCGCTGTTAGGAGGAGACCCCAGCTTTGTTTCGGGGGAAGGAGGTGGAACTAGCGAGTTTCCCCTGCCTAGAACTTTTTCGATGGTCTTCCTCCAGCATTTACTACGATGAGTCGTTCGAGATGAAGTGAAGAAGAAAGTGTTTACCGAAGGTTCTCGTCTAATCAATGAGGTTTATCCTTTGAACTTTGATCGCATATATCACTATTGTTGCATATATATTTTCTAATCCTAAGTTCGTACAGGGAATGAGGCTGTTCGGAGCGGCGCTTGGTGGAAGCTTTCGAGGATTGAGGAGCTCTCGCTTCAAAGCCGAGGAAGCCGAACGTGAACTCTTCCGTTTCCGGAAAGAGGTTGAGAATCAAAGCCGGAAGCAGGCCGAACTTCATTCTCGAGCCCTCGTGCGTGCGGAAAGTAGAGGAAGGAGAGCGATCGTTGCCGAGATGGCGAGGAGGGCTGAAATCGTTTGCCACCGAGTTCGAGAGCTTGAAGGAAGCTCAAGAGTTTTTGGGTGATTTCCGCGAGTGTCGGGGTTCGGTTGCTAACCTTTACAAGTCGCAGAACCCGAACTTCTCCTTCTCCTCATAGATCGCTGAGATGAAAGGTCTCATGAGCGAATGCGCTCATGCTGAATCCTTGGTTCCTCCAATCGAGGGAAGGGTCCGGAAGCTTTGGGACCCCATCGAGGTTTCGGAGGACACGGTGGAGACCGGAGCTAGGTGGAGTCTCACAAATGGGCACATGATCTCAATCATTTGGCTAGGTGATCAAATGGTCTAATAAGGATGAAAAGGAAGGTTCAATGCATCATTTCAAGGTGGCTATCACTCAAAAATCAAGGAGCTTGATCATTATGCAAAATTTATCTAAGACTAAGAGCAATTCATGCATACATGGATCCATCCTCATCATTCTACCCAATTCCTAAGTGATTACAAGATCTACACCCTTTTTATTTATCCCATAACTCAAAATGAAAGCATACTCACAATCACTCACCCAATGAACATTTTCTTTCTCATGATTCAACCTCTAAGGACCTCTATTCACTTTCTAAGCTCTAACTCTTTAAGTTTTTCCTTCCCCACTATATTATTGAATCTTTCTTTTTCTTTTTCTTTTCTTTTCTTTTCTTTTTCTTCTTTTTTTTTTTAATTTTTTTTTTACATGAAGGGGGAAGGTCAAAACATTACACAAGAGCTTTATTTTTTTTTCTCTTCTAGGTCCCTAGGGTTTTTCTTTCTCAAAATTTTCTTTGTTCATCAATCCCAACATTGTCATATCCCCCAAACCCAAAATGTAAACCATTAGGTAACAAACACATCACTCACCCATCCTAGAAGCTAGCTCAAATGATGACCCTATTCTAGCAAGAGATGAGAACAAATCCATGTCGCTCCCAATAATCTCAAGATTTTGCACATGACAAGCTATCAAAAGAGGCCTCACTCAAGCAAATCAATGTAGGCTTCAAAGAATGGATAGGGTTCAAGGGTAAGGGAGTGCCATTTGGGTTAACAAAGGGTGGTACAATTGAAAATGATAACCCAAATGTGTATGAGATCCATGATCAAGTATGCAAATGCACATATGCAGGAGAAATTGAGTTCATTCAAGTCTAAGTTCAGGATGGAGCTAGTCTTAAGAACAATGCCAATATCAAGCAAGCAAGCAAGTTTCAAGAAGAGTTTTCAAGGCTCAAAGCATGCAAGCTTTTTCAAAAGATGCTCAAGCTACCTGATATGTTTAACTAGGGTGTCAAATTCAGTGCAAACGAGTGTTCCTTACAAGGCAATGCTCCATGTGCAAGTGATGCAACCTATATGCTCTAGACTCAATCTTAAGGGGTGCAAGTGATGCAATCTACATGATTCAAAAATTCAAAAAAAAAAATTTATGCATTATGAATGAACAATGCAATGCATGAGACTCAAAAATCACAAAGAAAACATGATCAAATATCCGGTGACCTACCACCCCCCCACACTTAAATCACACAGTCTCTGTGTGAGTAAGAGAGAAGGAGATACCCCCAACAAGATAGAAGCAAATGTATATACAAGAATGGTTGGAGTGATACCACACAAGGAGATTTGGGCATGGTGCTTGTGTCATTACTAGAAGCTGGCTTGGTTCATAGCAACTAGAGGAGGCTGCTACATGGATCATGGGGCTCAAGTGGTTCACCACCATTCTTCTCTCCTCTAGTGCTTGGCTCAACCTGAAAACCTTGACCATTTTTATTAAAAACTTAAAAGAGAATTGAAATGCAAAGCTATATACAAGGATAACCATGGGACTTTCCTCCAAGTGAGCTTGTTTTGAGTCACTTAGCTTGACTACCTTGTCTGTTGTACTAGTGAGAAGGAGGATCCTTCCCACCTTCAAGTGTGATGGTGAGGACCTGAGAGAGAAGCTCTTGAAGCTTGATTGGGTCATCTTGGAGCTGAGGAGTGATGATGGCTCTAGCACTTGAGAATGGTGTGGACCTGCCCTTATGCTTGATCTTATACTCAATGGCTCCATCCTTGAGCTTCTTTGGATGGAGAGTGAGAGTGTGTGAGAGCAATCAAGAGGTAGAGGATGAGGCTCTTTCACTATCTTCTTCTTGCCATGAGTGGCCTTTGAGGCTCCACCCATCCCCTCTCTTTTAGCACTTTCCAAGTGCTCAACACACAACTCCTTAGAACACTCTCCATCAAGACTTTCTTTCTTACCAACAACCTCTTCATCTTGGGGCTTCTAAACAGCTTGTACATCACAAGTGATTGTCCCACAATAGTCTGAGTTCCAGTGGAGGCTGGAGAGGATAGGAGACAGCTTTGTTGACATGCATGAGAGTGACCTTCTTGTTGGGAAAGTCAATGCAAGCTCCAACTGTTGTGAGGAAAGGAGTGCCAAGGATCAAAGGGACACTGTCTTCAGATGCCATCTTCAAAACAGTGAGATCAATAGGTATGTGCCAAGGATCAAAGGGACTCTGTCTTCAGATGCCATCTTCAGATGCCATCTTCAAATCATCGTTGGAAGAGACCTTATTAAAGAGCACCTAGGTTGGGCCTTAGGGAATGGAGAGAGTATCTAGTTGTGGAACGATCCATGGCACTCCACTGAAGCAAAAGAGTACACGATGGGACCTGCACCGGAGCAGTTCGCAGACATGAGAGTCTCAGGTCTCTTTAAAGAGCACTCTAGAGAATGGATGAGAGGAAAATAGAAAGGCTCTTCCTATGCTATCAGGTACCATCATGACCATAAAGCCAAGTAAATGGGGAAGCGAGGACAACAAATATGGTTGAAGCATGGCTCGGGTTCCTACACAGCTAAGTCAGGATACTTCGCTGCCCTCCAAAACCACTACCCTACTGCCTTGGAAGCGCACCACACCCAGCAAGAGTGGCTCACGGACGTGTGGAAGGTCAATACATTTCCTAAGCTAAAACTCTCCTTTGAAGATAAAGCACAATTCTAATTCCAGTGGGAGTTGTCCTAGTCAGCAGACAAGTCTTCCTACATCTAAGTGCATTCGATGTGACCACCCAGAATCTATTCTACACCTATTTTTCCACTGCCCCTATGCACAAAGTGTTTGGGAATTGGTACCTTTCTTAGGTGTATTTAATCCTCTGCCTCTGAACTCTTTTGATGAAGGATGGAAAGCTGCCTCTGAAAGCGGTACCCCTCCCACCTCCAGGCCTCGTTGACTGCCCTCTAGCTCCATGGATATATCATCTTTGTGGACAGCAAGAAACCTCCTAACCTTCCAGCAGCGCCTGTTCTCAGCTCAGGCGTTTCCAGAAGTTATTCCCTGCTCCGAGTTGATGGTGTAGTGATGTTCGCCTTGGAAGTCTTCCCCTTCGTGATGGACGTACATGTCGTTACGAGAGGGTTTCTTCTTTGAGTGACGTTTTCTGCGGTCCATGCTTTGCGATAGGATCTCTCATCTCTTCCTCCATTGACGATGAAGTCTGGTGCCTGTGGAGGGTATCCTAGATCGTCCGTGTTTTTCCAGCAATATCCACTTTTCGGAACTTGACTTGTACCGGAGATTTTTTTCTCAGGGCGTCGATCGCGACTTGTCGCTGATACCCGTCACTCTGGAAATCACTAGTTTTGAACCTTCTCATGAATTCGCGGAGTGATTCGTCTTCCTTTTGAGCTAGACTCCATAAGTCCACGTCGGAAGTCTCCCTATCCATAAACATGGAATACATAGTTTAAGAAATGCCGAGGCTAGTTGGCGGAAATTTCCGAGGGAGTTTCTTTTGAGCCGCAAGAACCATTCTGGGCGCGGCACCTGTGGGAACCGAAATTCACACCGTCAATTTTAATGAATAGATTGCGGAGGAAAGCCAAGTTAATCCGACTTTCCTTGAAGGTTCCGGATTCTTCCTGCGACAGCCAACGACAAGTGACCGAATAAATGCGGAAAAAGATTGTTAAGATTTGAGACTTGGACTTAAGAAAGGCTGCCTACGTACCCCTTTCGAGGATCAAGTCGGACGTAGTTCAGTTAGAAAGAATTGAGCAATAGATCGAACCGTCTGGGCGGGTTCGTCTAGTATGAGCGTTTATCATAGAAACAGGCATGTCGAAGATAACGCCTAGGGTTTCTATGTGCGGAGCTCTTAAGTAAAAGAATTGTCTGATCCTTCCGAGAGGAGCGGAGATTTGCGAGCAGGAGGCGGCCAGATGTTTCTAGGGCCTAGTTCGTCTAGTATGAGCGTTGGTCATAGAAACGGGCATGTCGAAGATAATGCTTAGGGTTTCTATGTGCGGAGCTCTGAGTAAACGTATAGTTAGATCCTTCCGAGAGGAACAGGGGTCTGCGGAGAAGATAAAATTAGAACAAGAGGCGGCCAGACGTTCTAAGTCCTGCCTCGCTGGCCTAACCGCCTGACTCGACCATACAGAGGATTTTTCGTAAAAAGTGATGTAAGGGGGTTTTCGCAAAGGTAACCGGAGAGCGTTTCTCACAATTACTTGCGATATTCGCGACCACGGATTATGTTTTCCTCATTCACTTTTGCGTACTGCGAAATCGTTTTGCATGAGACCGATCATGTTTTTTCCATAGGCTGTTTTGTTTTAAACGTTCTTGTTATACGAAAGTAATGGATGACCAGTTTCATGGAGATAGAAAATCGCAGATTGTTAAAGTAGCGATGTTCCGCGGATTACACGGGAGATGTTTCCGCTATGATTTCGACCTTTGGATGAAAGCTGCTTCGAACTACTCGTGGAGTTTTACCGAAGGTTATTTCGTTATTTTCCGTAGTTCACCATCGTGCTAGTTAGTCTGACGTCGGTACACGTTTTAGTCGCGAGTTTGCGACGAGAGGTGACATAGAGTTTTTAGGACTATGTTTGTAACGGTTGGGCTATGCCGCTAGCGTTTTTAAGACCAATCTTATGCTGCGAGAGTTTGCTTTGTCAAAAAGCGTTGTCCTTGATGCTGAAGCAAAAAGTTTCGAATATGGGATTAAACGGATATAGTACACGTACCTACTTCCCTTTTCTTTTTACGAAAGAAAAACTGGTTAGCCGTTCTTCCGAAGGCTTGTGTACGTTTTTTCTTTCTTTAGGAAGCGGGATGAGTATGCTTTAGAACGCGTGGCGAATCGTTCTTCTTCTCTGCGTCTTCTCGGTTTTCGAGAGACTAGACCGGTTTGCATGTTCTGCCTGGACAATCAAGGAACGATGGAACAAGACTTGGAAATTCCTGCCTAAGGACTTAGCTTGCTAGACTATCCACCTAGGTCCTAAGCTCCCTAAATTCTATGGCAGTTTTTCAAGACGTTTTTGTTCCTGTCCTACAAAGAATTAAAACCTATACAAAATTTTTCGAGAAAATAGTCTATTGAAGGTTTCGGCATTTCCGAAGGAATCCCATTTCCTCGTATAGTCGAGACGATTGGTGTTAGAATAACCGTGATCGTACCAAACTCACGAAGATTGATCCGAACAAGCCAGAGGGGATCGGACCGAGCACGATGGGACCGAGACCAGGACGTGGACCGGCGCCAGGCCGGCCCGCGTGACAGTGCCGCTGGCGCCAGGCCGGGGTGCCGCCGGCGCCAGGCCGGGGTGCCGCCGGCGCGTGACGGGTGCCGCCGGCGCCAGGGCGGGGTGCCGCCGGCGCCAGGCCGGGGTGCCGCCGGCGCCAGGCCGGCCCGTGACGGGTGCCGCCGCGCCAGGCCGGCCCGCGTGATGGGTGCCGCCGGCGCCGGCCGGGGTGCCGCCGGCGCCAAGGCCGGCCACGTGTCGGGTGCCGCCGTCGCCAGGCCGGGTGCCGTCGGCCCAGCGCCCGTGTGACTCTGCCGCCGGCGCCAGGCCGGCTCGCGTGACGCGTGCTGCCGGTGCCAGCTTGTCTTGCCGTCCGTGGGTCTTCCGTTGTTCGATCTTTCCTCCGTTAGTCGTTCGTGCGGGAAATCTTGAGTTTGGGAGGATCTTTAGCCGTAGATTTGAGGTAATGTTTCTTACCCAACGAGACTCCTCGAGTATCGGGATTGAGATGGACTTGATTCGTAGACTTCCCGTCTTCGAGGTTTGAATAATGAGGCTTCGAACTTAGATTTTAAAATACAACTTTGTTAATAAAATCGAGAAGGCTTTGCGGAAGAATCGTCGTGTTTTTCGAACAATCCAAACATGGGTTTAAGGGACGAAGATGTTGTCGTTGCCCAGATCACGAGACGACTGCATGGATGGCGCCAGGACCCTTGCCGCCGGCGCCAGACGGGAAACGATGGGCCTGCCGCCGGCGCCAGACGGGAGAGGACAGCTTGCCGCCGGCGCAAACGCCCCTGGCCGC
>JAATWR010000816.1:0-45552 GCA_018703725.1 Brassica juncea
ACGCAGAAGCTGCTATTCCCAAACTGGGAATCTGGAATCCCTGATTGAAAGTGGATAACTTCTTCATCCTAACTCCTATGAAAATTATTCAACTTCCTGGTCCTTCTCCACCTTTATGTATCCAAATCAAGCTTCTCACAAAAGTGATTCATCCTGGTTTGATTGGAACGACGATGACTGTGTTATTCCCAAACTGGGAAACTGAATCACCTGATTTGAAAGTGGGATAACTTCTTCATCCTAACTCTATGAGATTTATTCAACTTCCTGGTCATTCTCCACCACTTTATGTATCCAATCAAGCTTCTCACAAAGTGATTCATCCTGGTTTGATTGGAACGACGAAGAGCTGTGCTATTCCCAAACTAGGAAAATGGAATTACCTGATTTGAAAGTTGGATAACTTCTTCTTGCCCACTCCTATGATATTTTATTCAACTTCCTGTGATTCTCCCCCGCTTTATGTATCCAAATTAAGCTTCTTACCAAAGAGATTCATCCTGGTTTGATTGGAACGACGAAGAAGCTGTGCTATTCCCAAACTGGGAAACTGGAATCACCTGATTTGAAAGTGGGATAACTTCTTCATCCAACTCCTATGAGATTTATTCAACTTCCTGGTGATTCTCCACCACTTTATATCCAATCAGCTTCTTACAAAGATTCATCCTGGTTTGATTGGAACGACGAAGAAGCTGTGCTATTCCCAAACTGGGAAACTGGAATCACCTGATTTGAAAGTGGATAACTTCTTCATCCTAACTCCTATGAGATTTTTCAACTTCCTGGTCATTCTCCACCACTTTATGTATCCAAATCAAGCTTCTCACAAAGTGATTCTCCTGGTTTGATTGGAACGACAAAGAAGCTGTCTATTATTCCAAACTGGAAACTGGAACCACCTGATTTGAAAGTGGATAACTTCTTCTTGCCAACTCCTATGAGATTTATTCAACTTCCTGGTGATCTCCACCACTTTATGTATCCAAATCAAGCTTCTCACAAAGTGATTCATCCTGGTGTGATTGGAACGACGATGAAGCTGTGCTATTCCCAAACTAGGAAACTGGAATCACCTGATTGAAAGTGGGATAACTTCTTCATCCCAACTCCTATGAGATTTATTCAACTTCCTGGTCATTGTCCACCACTTTATGTATCCAAATCAAGCTTCTCACAAGTGATTCATCCTGGTTTGATTGGAACGACGAAGAAGCTGTGCTATTTCCCAAACTAGGAAAATGGAATTACCTGATTTGAAAGTTGGATAACTTCTTCTTGCCAACTCCTATGATATTTATTCAACTTCCTGGTAATTCTCCACCGCTTTATGTATCCAAATTAGGCTTCTTACAAAGAGATTCATCCTGGTTTGATTGGAACGACGAAGAAGCTGTGGTATTCCCAAACTGGGAAACTGGAATCACCTGATTTGAAAGTGGGATAACTTCTTCATCCCAACTCCTATGAGATTTATTCAACTTCCTGGTGATTCTCCACCGCTTTATGTATCCAAATTAAGCTTCTTACAAAAGATTACATCCTGGGTTGATTGGAACCGACGAAGAAGCTGTGGTATTCCCAACTGGAAGGGGAAACTGGAATCACTCTGATTTGAAAGTGGGATAACTTCTTCATCCCAAACTCCTATGAGATTGTATTGTAACTTGCCTGGTGATATCCTCCACCACTTTCTGTATCCACATCAAGCTTCCTACAACGAGATTCATCCTGGTTTGATTGGAACGACGAAGCAAGCTGTGCTATTCCCAAACTGGGATCTGGATCACCCTGATTTGAAAGTTTGGATAACATCTTTCATCCTAACTCCTATGAGATTTATTCACTTCCCTGGTCATATCTCACCCCTCCACTTTATGTATCCAAATCAAGCTTCTCACAAAGTGATTCATTCTGGTTTGATTGGAACGACAAAGAAGCTGTCCTATTCCCAAAACTGGGAAACTGGAACCCACCTGATTTGAAAGGGGATAACTTCTTCATCCCAACTCCTATGAGATTTATTTCAACTCCTGGTGATTCTCCACCGCTTTATGTATCCAATTAGCTTCTTACAAAGAGATTCATCGCTGGTTTGATTGGAACGACGAAGAAGCTGTGTATTCCCAAACTTGGGAAACGTGGAATCACCTGATTTGAAAGTGGGATAACTTCTTCATCCCAACTCCTATGAGATTATTTCAACTTCCTGGTGATTCTCCACCACTTTATGTATCCAAATCAAGCTTCTTACAAAGAGATTCATCCTGGTTTGATTGGAACGACGAAGAAGCTGTGCTATTCCCAAACTGGAATCTGGAATCACCTGATTTGAAGTTGGATAACTTCTTCTTTGCCAACTCCTATGAGATTTATTCAACTTCCTGGTCATTCTCCACGACTTTATGTATCCATAAATCAAGCTTCTCACAAAGTGATTCATCCTGGTGTGATTCGAACGACGAATGAAGCTTGTTATTCCCAAACTGGGAAACTGGAATCACCTGATTTGAAAGTGGGATAACTTCTTCATTCCCAACTCCTATGAGATTTATTCAACTTCCTGGTGATTCTCCACCAGCTTTATGTATCCAAATCAAGCTTCTTACAAAGAGATTCATCCTGGTTTGATTGGAACGACGAAGAAGCTGTGCTATTCCCAAACTGGGAAACTGGAATCACCTGATTTGAAAGTGGGATAACTTCTTCATCCCAACTCCTATGAGATTTATTCAACTTCCTGGTGATTCTCCACCACTTATGTATCCAAATTCAAGCTTCTTACAAAGAGATTCATCCTGGTTTGATTGGAACGACGAAGAAGCTGTGGTATTCCCAAACTGGGAAACTGGAATCACCTGATTTGAAAGTGGGATAACTTCTTCCTCCCACTCCTATGAGATTTATTCAACTTCCTGGTCATTCTCCACCACTTTATGTATCCAATCAAGCTTCTTCACAAAGAGATTCATCCTGGTTTGATTGGAAACGACGAAGAAGCTGTGCTATTCCCAAACTGGAAACTGGAATCACCTGATTTGAAAGTTGGATAACTTCTTCTTGCCAACTCCTATGAGATTTATTCAACTTCCTGGTCATTCTCCACGACTTTATGTATCCATATTCAAGCTTCTCACAAAGTGATTCATCCTGGTGTGATTCGAACGACGATGAAGCTGTGTTATTCCCAAACTGGGAAACTGGAAGTCACCTGATTTGAAAGTGGGATAACTTCTTCATGCCCAACTCCTATGAGATTTATTCAACTTCCTGGTCATTCTCCACCAGCTTTATGTATCCAAATCAAGCTTCTTACAAAGAGATTCATCCTGGTTTGATTGGAACGACGAAGAAGCTGTGCTATTCCCAAACTGGAATCTGGAATCACCTGATTTGAAAGTTGGATAACTTCTTCATCCTAACTCCTATGAAAATTATTCAACTTCCTGGTCCTTCTCCACCACTTTATGTATCCAAATCAAGCTTCTCACAAAGTGATTCATCCTGGTTTGATTGGAACGACGAATGAAGCTGTGTTATTCCCAAACTGGGAAACTGGAATCACCTGATTTGAAAGTGGGATAACTTCTTCATCCTAACTGCTATGAGATTTATTCAACTTCCTGGTCATTCTCCACCACTTTATGTATCCAATCAAGCTTCTCACAAAGTGATTCATCCTGGTTTGATTGGAACGACGAAGAAGCTGTGCTATTCCCAAACTAGGAAAATGGAATTACCTGATTTGAAAGTTGGGATAACTTCTTCTTGCCAACTCCTATGATATTTATTCAACTTCCTGGTGATTCTCCACCGCTTTATGTATCCAAATTAAGCTTCTTACAAAGAGATTCATCCTGGTTTGATTGGAACGACGAAGAAGCTGTGTATTCCCAAACTGGAAACTGGAATCACCTGATTTGAAAGTGGGATAAACTTCTTCATCCCAACTCCTATGAAATTTATTCAACTTCCTGGTGATTCTCCACCACTTTATGTATCCAAATCAAGCTTCTTACAAAGAGATTCATCCTGGTTTGATTGGAACGACGAAGAAGCTGTGCTATTCCCAAACTGGAATCTGGAATCACCTGATTTGAAAGTTGGATAACTTCTTCATCCTAACTGCTATGAGATTTATTCAACTTCCTGGTCATTCTCCACCACTTTATGTATCCAAATCAAGCTTCTCACAAAGTGATTCATCCTGGTTTGATTGGAACGACGAAGAAGCTGTGCTATTCCCAAACTAGGAAAATGGAATTACCTGATTTGAAAGTTGGATAACTTCTTCTTGCCAACTCCTATGATATTTATTCAACTTCCTGGTGATTCTCCACCGCTTTATGTATCCAAATTAAGCTTCTTACAAAGAGATTCATCCTGGTTTGATTGGAACGACGAAGAAGCTGTGGTATTCCCAAACTGGGAAACTGGAATCACCTGATTTGAAAGTGGGATAACTTCTTCATCCCAACTCCTATGAGATTTATTCAACTTCCTGGTGATTCTCCACCACTTTATGTATCCAAATCAAGCTTCTTACAAAGAGATTCATCCTGGTTTGATTGGAACGACGAAGAAGCTGTGCTATTCCCAAACTGGAATCTGGAATCACCTGATTTGAAAGTTGGATAACTTCTTCATCCTAACTCCTATGAGATTTATTCAACTTCCTGGTCATTCTCCACCACTTTATGTATCCAAATCAAGCTTCTCACAAAGTGATTAATCCTGGTTTGATTGGAACGACAAAGAAACTGTCATATTCCCAAACTGGGAAACTGGAACCACCTGATTTGAAAGTGGGATAACTTCTTCTTGCCAACTCCTATGAGATTTATTCAACTTAATGGTGATTCTCCACCACTTTATGTATCCAAATCAAGCTTCTCACAAAGTGATTCATCCTGGTGTGATTGGAACGACGATGAAGCTGTGCTATTCCCAAACTAGGAAACTGGAATCACCTGATTTGAAAGTGGGATAACTTCTTCATCCCAACTCCTATGAGATTTATTCAACTTCCTGGTCATTGTCCACCACTTTATGTATCCAAATCAAGCTTCTCACAAAGTGATTCATCCTGGTTTGATTGGAACGACGAAGAAGCTGTGCTATTCCCAAACTAGGAAAATGGAATTACCTGATTTGAAAGTTGGATAACTTCTTCTTGCCAACTCCTATGATATTTATTCAACTTCCTGGTGATTCTCCACCGCTTTATGTATCCAAATTAGGCTTCTTACAAAGAGATTCATCCTGGTTTGATTGGAACGACGAAGAAGCTGTGGTATTCCCAAACTGGGAAACTGGAATCACCTGATTTGAAAGTGGGATAACTTCTTCATCCCAACTCCTATGAGATTTATTCAACTTCCTGGTGATTCTCCACCGCTTTATGTATCCAAATTAAGCTTCTTACAAAGAGATTCATCCTGGTTTGATTGGAACGACGAAGAAGCTGTGGTATTCCCAAACTGGGAAACTGGAATCACCTGATTTGAAAGTGGGATAACTTCTTCATCCCAACTCCTATGAGATTTATTTAACTTCCTGGTGATTCTCCACCACTTTATGTATCCAAATCAAGCTTCTTACAAAGAGATTCATCCTGGTTTGATTGGAACGACGAAGAAGCTGTGCTATTCCCAAACTGGAATCTGGAATCACCTGATTTGAAAGTTGGATAACTTCTTCATCCTAACTCCTATGAGATTTATTCAACTTCCTGGTCATTCTCCACCACTTTATGTATCCAAATCAAGCTTCTCACAAAGTGATTCATTCTGGTTTGATTGGAACGACAAAGAAGCTGTCCTATTCCCAAACTGGGAAACTGGAACCACCTGATTTGAAAGTGGGATAACTTCTTCATCCCAACTCCTATGAGATTTATTCAACTTCCTGGTGATTCTCCACCGCTTTATGTATCCAAATTAAGCTTCTTACAAAGAGATTCATCCTGGTTTGATTGGAACGACGAAGAAGCTGTGGTATTCCCAAACTGGGAAACTGGAATCACCTGATTTGAAAGTGGGATAACTTCTTCATCCCAACTCCTATGAGATTTATTCAACTTCCTGGTGATTCTCCACCACTTTATGTATCCAAATCAAGCTTCTTACAAAGAGATTCATCCTGGTTTGATTGAAACGACGAAGAAGCTGTGCTATTCCCAAACTGGAATCTGGAATCACCTGATTTGAAAGTTGGATAACTTCTTCTTGCCAACTCCTATGAGATTTATTCAACTTCCTGGTCATTCTCCACGACTTTATGTATCCATATCAAGCTTCTCACAAAGTGATTCATCCTGGTGTGATTCGAACGACGATGAAGCTGTGTTATTCCCAAACTGGGAAACTGGAATCACCTGATTTGAAAGTGGGATAACTTCTTCATCCCAACTCCTATGAGATTTATTCAACTTCCTGGTGATTCTCCACCACTTTATGTATCCAAATCAAGCTTCTTACAAAGAGATTCATCCTGGTTTGATTGGAACGACGAAGAAGCTGTGCTATTCCCAAACTGGGAAACTGGAACCACCTGATTTGAAAGTGGGATAACTTCTTCATCCCAACTCCTATGAGATTTATTCAACTTCCTGGTGATTCTCCACCGCTTTATGTATCCAAATTGAGCTTCTTACAAAGAGATTCATCCTGGTTTGATTGGAACGACGAAGAAGCTGTGGTATTCCCAAACTGGGAAACTGGAATCACCTTATTTGAAAGTGGGATAACTTCTTCATCCCAACTCCTATGAGATCTATTCAACTTCCTGGTGATTCTCCACCACTTTATGTATCCAAATCAAGCTTCTTACAAAGAGATTCATCCTGGTTTGATTGGAACGACGAAGAAGCTGTGCTATTCCCAAACTGGAATCTGGAATCACCTGATTTGAAAGTTGGATAACTTCTTCTTGCCAACTCCTATGAGATTTATTCAACTTCCTGGTCATTCTCCACGACTTTATGTATCCATATCAAGCTTCTCACAAAGTGATTCATCCTGGTGTGATTCGAACGACGATGAAGCTGTGTTATTCCCAAACTGGGAAACTGGAGTCACCTGATTTGAAAGTGGGATAACTTCTTCTTGCCAACTCCTATGAGATTTATTCAACTTCCTGGTCATTCTCCACCAGTTTATGTATCCAAATCAAGCTTCTTACAAAGAGATTCATCCTGGTTTGATTGGAACGACGAAGAAGCTGTGCTATTCCCAAACTGGAATCTGGAATCACCTGATTTGAAAGTTGGATAACTTCTTCATCCTAACTCCTATGAAAATTATTCAACTTCCTGGTCCTTCTCCACCACTTTATGTATCCAAATCAAGCTTCTCACAAAGTGATTCATCCTGGTTTGATTGGAACGACGATGAAGCTGTGTTATTCCCAAACTGGGAAACTGGAATCACCTGATTTGAAAGTGGGATAACTTCTTCATCCTAACTGCTATGAGATTTATTCAACTTCCTGGTCATTCTCCACCACTTTATGTATCCAAATCAAGCTTCTCACAAAGTGATTCATCCTGGTTTGATTGGAACGACGAAGAAGCTGTGCTATTCCCAAACTAGGAAAATGGAATTACCTGATTTGAAAGTTGGATAACTTCTTCTTGCCAACTCCTATGATATTTATTCAACTTCCTGGTGATTCTCCACCGCTTTATGTATCCAAATTAAGCTTCTTACAAAGAGATTCATCCTGGTTTGATTGGAACGACGAAGAAGCTGTGGTATTCCCAAACTGGGAAACTGGAATCACCTGATTTGAAAGTGGGATAACTTCTTCATCCCAACTCCTATGAGATTTATTCAACTTCCTGGTGATTCTCCACCACTTTATGTATCCAAATCAAGCTTCTTACAAAGAGATTCATCCTGGTTTGATTGGAACGACGAAGAAGCTGTGCTATTCCCAAACTGGAATCTGGAATCACCTGATTTGAAAGTTGGATAACTTCTTCATCCTAACTCCTATGAGATTTATTCAACTTCCTGGTCATTCTCCACCACTTTATGTATCCAAATCAAGCTTCTCACAAAGTGATTAATCCTGGTTTGATTGGAACGACAAAGAAACTGTCATATTCCCAAACTGGGAAACTGGAACCACCTGATTTGAAAGTGGGATAACTTCTTCTTGCCAACTCCTATGAGATTTATTCAACTTAATGGTGATTCTCCACCACTTTATGTATCCAAATCAAGCTTCTCACAAAGTGATTCATCCTGGTGTGATTGGAACGACGATGAAGCTGTGCTATTCCCAAACTAGGAAACTGGAATCACCTGATTTGAAAGTGGGATAACTTCTTCATCCCAACTCCTATGAGATTTATTCAACTTCCTGGTCATTGTCCACCACTTTATGTATCCAAATCAAGCTTCTCACAAAGTGATTCATCCTGGTTTGATTGGAACGACGAAGAAGCTGTGCTATTCCCAAACTAGGAAAATGGAATTACCTGATTTGAAAGTTGGATAACTTCTTCTTGCCAACTCCTATGATATTTATTCAACTTCCTGGTGATTCTCCACCGCTTTATGTATCCAAATTAAGCTTCTTACAAAGAGATTCATCCTGGTTTGATTGGAACGACGAAGAAGCTGTGGTATTCCCAAACTGGGAAACTGGAATCACCTGATTTGAAAGTGGGATAACTTCTTCATCCCAACTCCTATGAGATTTATTCAACTTCCTGGTGATTCTCCACCGCTTTATGTATCCAAATTAAGCTTCTTACAAAGAGATTCATCCTGGTTTGATTGGAACGACGAAGAAGCTGTGGTATTCCCAAACTGGGAAACTGGAATCACCTGATTTGAAAGTTGGATAACTTCTTCATCCTAACTCCTATGAGATTTATTCAACTTCCTGGTGATTCTCCACCACTTTATGTATCCAAATCAAGCTTCTTACAAAGAGATTCATCCTGGTTTGATTGGAACGACGAAGAAGCTGTGCTATTCCCAAACTGGAATCTGGAATCACCTGATTTGAAAGTTGGATAACTTCTTCATCCTAACTCCTATGAGATTTATTCAACTTCCTGGTAATTCTCCACCACTTTATGTATCCAAATCAAGCTTCTCACAAAGTGATTAATCCTGGTTTGATTGGAACGACAAAGAAACTGTCATATTCCCAAACTGGGAAACTGGAACCACTTGATTTGAAAGTTGGATAACTTCTTCTTGCCAACTCCTATGAGATTTATTCAACTTCCTGGTCATTCTCCACGCCTTTATGTATCCATATCAAGCTTCTCACAAAGTGATTCATCCTGGTGTGATTCGAACGACGATGAAGCTGTGTTATTCCCAAACTGGGAAACTGGAATCACCTGATTTGAAAGTGGGATAACTTCTTCATCCCAACTCCTATGAGATTTATTCAACTTCCTGGTCATTCTCCACCAGTTTATGTATCCAAATCAAGCTTCTCCCAAAGTGATTCATCCTGGTTTGATTGGAACGACGAAGAAGCTGTGCTATTCCCAAACTAGGAAAATGGAATTACCTGATTTGAAAGTTGGATAACTTCTTCTTGCCAACTCCTATGATATTTATTCAACTTCCTGTTCATTCTCCACCACTTTATGTATCCATATCAAGCTTCTCACAAAGTGATTCATCCTGGTGTGATTCGAACGACGATGAAGCTGTGTTATTCCCAAACTGGGAAACTGGAATCACCTGATTTGAAAGTGGCATAACTTCTTCATCCCAACTTCTATGAGATTTATTCAACTTCCTGGTCATTCTCCACCACTTTATATATCCAAATCAAGCTTCTCACAAAGTGATTCATCCTGGTTTGATTGGAACGAAGAAGAAGCTGTGCTATTCCCAAACTGGGAAACTGGAAGCACCTGATTTGAAAGTTGGATAACTTCTTCCTGCCAACTCCTATGAGATTTATTCAACTTCCTGGTCATTCTCCACCACTTTATTTATCCAAATCAAGCTTCTCACAAAGTGATTCATCCTCGTTTGATTGGAACGACGAAGAAGCTGTGGTATTCCCAAACTGGGAAACTGGAATCACCTGATTTGAAAGTTGGATAACTTCTTCTTGCCAACTCCTATGAGATTTATTCAACTTCCTGGTCATTCTCCACCACTTTATGTATCCAAATCAAGCTTCTCACAAAGTGATTCATCCTGGTTTGATTAGAACGACAAAGAAGGTGTCCTATTCCCAAACTGGGAAACTGGAATCACCTGATTTGAAAGTGGGATAACTTCTTCATCCTAACTCCTATGAGATTTATTCAACTTCCTGGTCATTCTCCACCACTTTATGTATCGAAATCAAGCTTCTCACAAAGTGATTCATCCTGGTTTGATTGGAACGACAAAGAAGCTGTCCTATTCCCAAACTGGGAAACTGGAACCACCTGATTTGAAAGTGGGATAACTTCTTCTTGCCAACTCCTATGAGATTTATTCAACTTCCTGGTGATTCTCCACCACTTTATGTATCCAAATCAAGCTTCTCACAAAGTGATTCATCCTGGTGTGATTGGAACGACGATGAAGCTGTGCTATTCCCAAACTAGGAAACTGGAATCACCTGATTTGAAAGTGGGATAACTTCTTCATCCCAACTCCTATGAGATTTAATCAACTTTCTGGTCATTCTCCACCACTTTATGTATCCAAATCAAACTTCTCACAAAGTTATTCATCCTGGTTTGATTGGAACGACGAAGAAGCTGTGCTATTCCCAAACTAGGAAAATGGAATTACCTGATTTGAAAGTTGGATAACTTCTTCTTGCCAACTCCTATGAGATTTATTCAACTTCCTGGTCATTCTCCACCACTTTATGTATCCATATCAAGCTTCTCACAAAGTGATTCATCCTGGTGTGATTTGAACGACGATGAAGCTGTGTTATTCCCAAACTGGGAAACTGGAATCACTTGATTTGAAAGTGGGATAACTTCTCCATCCCAACTCCTATGAGATTTATTCAACTTCCTGGTCATTCTCCACCACTATATGTATCCAAATAAAGCTTTTCACAAAGTGATTCATCCTGGTTTGATTGGAACGAAGAAGAAGCTGTGCTATTCCCAAACTGGGAAACTGGAAGCACCTAATTTGAAAGTTGGATAACTTCTTCTTGCCAACTCCTATGAGATTTATTCAACATCCTGGTCATTCTCCACCACTTTATATATCCAAATCAAGCTTCTCACAAAGTGATTCATCCTGGTGTGATTCGAACGACGATGAAACTGTGTTATTCCCAAACTGGGAAACTGGAATCACCTGATTTGAAAGTGGGATAACTTCTTCATCCCAACTCCTATGATATTTATTCAACTTCCTGGTCATTCTCCACCACTTTATGTATCCAAATCAAGCTTCTCACAAAGTGATTCATCCTCGTTTGATTGGAACGACGAAGAAGCTGTGGTATTCCCAAACTGGGAAACTAGAATCACCTGATTTGAAAGTTGGATAACTTCTTCTTGCCAACTCCTATGAGATTTATTCAACTTCCTGGTCATTCTCCACCACTTTATGTATCCAAATCAAGCTTCTCACAAAGTGATTCATCCTGGTTTGATTAGAACGACAAAGAAGGTGTCCTATTCCCAAACTGGGAAACTGGAATCACCTGATTTGAAAGTGGGATAACTTCTTCATCCTAACTCCTATGAGATTTATTCAACTTCCTGGTCATTCTCCACCACTTTATGTATCGAAATCAAGCTTCTCACAAAGTGATTCATCCTGGTTTGATTGGAACGACAAAGAAGCTGTCCTATTCCCAAACTGGGAAACTGGAACCACCTGATTTGAAAGTGGGATAACTTCTTCTTGCCAACTCCTATGAGATTTATTCAACTTCCTGGTGATTCTCCACCACTTTATGTATCCAAATCAAGCTTCTCACAAAGTGATTCATCCTGGTGTGATTGGAACGACGATGAAGCTGTGCTATTCCCAAACTAGGAAACTGGAATCACCTGATTTGAAAGTGGGATAACTTCTTCATCCCAACTCCTATGAGATTTAATCAACTTTCTGGTCATTCTCCACCACTTTATGTATCCAAATCAAACTTCTCACAAAGTTATTCATCCTGGTTTGATTGGAACGACGAAGAAGCTGTGCTATTCCCAAACTAGGAAAATGGAATTACCTGATTTGAAAGTTGGATAACTTCTTCTTGCCAACTCCTATGAGATTTATTCAACTTCCTGGTCATTCTCCACCACTTTATGTATCCATATCAAGCTTCTCACAAAGTGATTCATCCTGGTGTTATTTGAACGACGATGAAGCTGTGTTATTCCCAAACTGGGAAACTGGAATCACTTGATTTGAAAGTGGGATAACTTCTCCATCCCAACTCCTATGAGATTTATTCAACTTCCTGGTCATTCTCCACCACTATATGTATCCAAATAAAGCTTTTCACAAAGTGATTCATCCTGGTTTGATTGGAACGAAGAAGAAGCTGTGCTATTCCCAAACTGGGAAACTGGAAGCACCTAATTTGAAAGTTGGATAACTTCTTCTTGCCAACTCCTATGAGATTTATTCAACATCCTGGTCATTCTCCACCACTTTATATATCCAAATCAAGCTTCTCACAAAGTGATTCATCCTGGTGTGATTCGAACGACGATGAAACTGTGTTATTCCCAAACTGGGAAACTGGAATCACCTGATTTGAAAGTGGGATAACTTTGAGAGTTTTATAGGATTTATGTGAGAGTTTAAGGAAGATTTGTGAAGAGATTAGAGAAGAACTAGGTTGAACCGTGAGAGAGAGAGAGAGAGATTGACAAAGAGAATAATAGAGAACTCTTTTCCCTTGAATGATTTGTTTATGGGAACAACCCATTTATAGAATTCATACAGCAAGATGTCGACATTAAGGAAACAATAAACAAAGAAGTTAAGACAGAGGAGAGATGGGCAAAGTGGTCCTGGATAGTGACAGGTCCTAACGGGTGGGAAGACTTTGAATCCTTAACCAGACCCGTGACCTGCACTCTCAACGGTTCCCCACTTCCCTTAGGCGATTCCAAACATTCTTCTTGCCTTCTTCTCTTCTACATCAGTCACTCTTATGTCTTGCACTCCAAGTTAGGGTTGTCTTGTACGGACAGACTTGTCTAGCAAGGTAAGTTGAGTGATTGCTTGATCCGGATGTAATTGTTCCCCTCTTGCTTCTTACTTCATTCTCCTCTCTTTATTGCTTCATGTCAACACTCCCCCTCAAGCTTGACAGTGGTGATTGTCAAGCTTGGAAACCATGAAGCATTCCCTCATTAAAACCTTTACTTGGAAAAACCACTTGGGATAAAAACCGAGCAAAGGAAAAAGAGTAGAATACTCCATGGTGAGGGGATTATTGACATGGGAGGTTTATGAGTCCAAGTCTTGGAAGGATGGACTCACAAACTTTGCTACTGGCCGCCTTGGTGAAGATGTCAGCCAGCTGATCCTCACTTCTTGTATAACATGGGAGAATCACTTGCTGCTCTACTGCTTGTCTTACCTTGTGGCAGTCCACTTCTATGTGTTTTGTCCTCTCATGGAAGACTGAGTTGGATGCAATGTGTATTGCGGCTTGGTTGTCACAATGCATGGTCATGGGAGTTTTGATATCAATTCCCAAGTCGCCTAGAAGCCCTTTTATCCAGATAAGCTCACTGGTTAGCTTCCTCATTGATCTGTACTCTGCTTCTGCACTAGAGCAAGACACTACCTTCTGTTTCTTGCTCTTCCAAGTGACCAGATTTCCTCCAATGAATGTACAATAGCCGGTGGTTGATCTTCTGTCTATTCTGTCCCCAGCCCAATCTGCATCACAGTATCCTATCACCTCAGTGTTCTTGTTGCAAGCCATCCATACACCCTGACCTGGTGCCTCTCTCAAGTATCTTAGTATCCTCTCCACCATGTTCCAGTGATGAACCTTGGGAGTTTGCATATGTTGGCTTACTTGATTAACTGCAAAGCACACATCTGGCCGAGTGATGGTTAGATAGATCAGCTTCCCAACCATCCGTCTATATTGTTTGACATCTTCAAATGGAGTATCTTCATACTCCCCCTCTCGCAATACCTTGTAACCTTCTTCAAGTGGTGTCTTGGCTTGTCTTCCTCCAAGATCTCCTGCCTCCTTTAAGATGTCCAGGGTATACTTTCTTTGGGACATGAACAATCCTTCCTTTGATCTGCACATCTCAATGCCGAGGAAGTACTTCAGTTCTCCTAGGTCTTTGATATCAAATGCGGCTTTAAGAAAGGTCTTGGTTGTACTGATCCCCTCCTTGTCACAACCAGTGATGATGATATCATCCACATAGACTAGAATCACAACAATCCCTTGCTTGCTGGTGAGAGTGAAGAGTGTGTGATCCGCTTGAGACTTCACAAAGCCTCTCCCATTCAGTGTAGTGCTCAGCTTGTGATACCAAGCTCTTGGTGATTGTTTCAAACCATATATGGCTTTTCTGAGTCTGAGTACATTTCCTGGTTTCACCATCTCTTCCATTCCCGGCGGTGGTCTCATATATACCTCATCTTCTAGTTCACCTTGCAAGAAGGCATTCTTCACATCCATTTGCCAAAGATCCCACTCTTGATTTACTGCCAATGAAAGGATAATCCGGATTGTGTGAAGCTTGGCCACTGGTGCAAAGGTGTCTAGATAGTCTTCTCCATAAACTTGTGTGTATCCTCTTGCTACCAATCTGGTCTTTTTTCTTTCTGGCTTTCCATTTGCAAGATACTTGATAGTGTGTATGAGTCTGCTGGTCACGGCTTTCTTTCCTTTTGGAAGCTCTGTCTCATACCAGGTGTTGTTCCTCTCCATGGCTCCCATTTCATCATTCACTGATTCCCTCCATTCATCATCTTCCATAGCTTCTGCATATGTTCTTGGTATCCATTCCTGATCCAATGAGCCCACAAAGGCTTGATGTTCTTCTGGATAGTGAGCTAGGGAGCACACGCCACTGGGTGGGTGAGCTACTGCCTCTGCATTGAAGTAGACTCTGGTGTTGTTCCAGTTTGAAGCCGGCTTCTTGATCCTAGTACTTCTCCTAAGTACTGGCTGATCATTTTCATTCTGAGTGCCTTCTCCACCTTCCAAGTTCTGATTCTGATCCTCCACTTCCTCCTCTTGGTCATGGTGCTCTTCTTGATCATGAACTTCCTCAGATACAGGTGGTTCACCCTGATTTCCCCCCTCAGGATCAAGGGGAGCAGCTTCTTGGATCTCAACTTCATCTGTAGTTGTCTCGGTTTGCTCTTCAGACCGGCTTGATCCTCCCACATTATCTGATTCTGCTTGTCCCGGCTCTTCCATAGGTAAGCTGACCCCAAGTCTCCTCATGACTTGTCTGAGATTGGCTGCTCTATCTGATGCGGATTGAGACAAGTTCTCCAGCTCATTCCAATCCTTGTTGTTGTAGTACCCTCTGGTTTCTACAAACTTCACATCTCTAGATACCAAGACTCTCCTAGTCTCTGGTTCATAGCACTTATAGCCCTTCTGGTTTGGTGAATACCCAATGAACATAGCTCTTGTGCTCTTAGCCTCCAGTTTGTTCCTCAGTTCTCCTGGTTTCAAAACAAAACAAAGGCACCCAAACACACGCATATGATCAATAGATGGTTTAGCTTTGTTCAATACCTCAAATGGAGAGCAGTCTTGTAGAACTCTGGTAGGAATGCGGTTGATCAGGTAGCATGCAGTTAGGACCGCATCACCCCAAAAGCTCTTTGGGACACTAGTATGGAACATCATGCTCCTAGTGACCTCCATGAGATGCCTGTTCTTCCTCTCGGCCACACCATTTTGTTGGGGAGTGTATGGACAGCTGGTTTGATGAATCACTCCTTGTTTGGCTAGATGAGCTTTGAATGCATTGCTGGTGTACTCTCCTCCATTATCTGATCTCAAAATCTTAACTTTGGCATTATAATGGTTAGAGACATATGTTTCAAAGTTTATAAATGCATCTAAGACCCTATCCTTTGATTGTAAGAGAGTGATCCATGTGTACTTGGATTTCTCATCAATAAAGGTCACAAAATACTTGTGATGTTCTCTAGAAAGACATGGAGCTGTCCATACATCCGAGTGGATTAAATCAAAGCAGTGTTCATAGATTGTACTAGACTTGGGAAATACAGTTTTGCAATGTTTTCCTAAGATACAAGCTTCACAATCTTGCTGGAATGAAATACTAGGCAACATGATGTTCAAGGCACGAGAATGAGGATGTCCTAATCTAGCATGCCACATTACATCTTTAGGGAAATTAAAACTTGAATTGAAAGCAACAGATAGATCGGATGCAAGCTTAGTGTCTTCTAGCAAGTACAGGTTTCCCTTGCTCACACCTTTGCCAAGCAACCTACATGAGTCAATATCCTGAAAGTAGACATCATCAGGCGTAAATATAACATTGCAATTCAAGTCATTGGTCACCCTTTTCACAGATAATAGATTAGAAGTGAAACTAGGCATGTAGAAAGCTTTGGATTCTTTCTCAAATAATTTAAGTTCCCCTATGCCTTTAATTGGAACCTTGTTACCATCAGCTATCATAACATTTCCTACTGCAGGAGTGATATTTTTAATCAAATTTAAATCACTAATCATGTGATGAGAGGCTCCTGAGTCTATGACTAAGGGTTTAACTCTATCAGATTCATGAGCAACTTGAAACGCCGTGAATAAACTCCTAGGCAATTGATATGATGCACTAAGGGAGGAACCAAAAGTTTTACCAGACTCCTTGAGAGCTTTGATGAGTGCCTCAATGTCAGATTTCTTGATGGACTCATCCTGGTTTCCCTTGCCCTCATGAGTGCGGTAGGCCGTGGAAGCTTCTCCTACATCACCTGAGTAGTTTGCCCGACCATCAGTCTTGAACTTAGCCGGTTTGAGGTGTGGGTGAAGTATCCAGCACTTGTCCTTGCCGTGACCCTTCCTCTTGCAATGATCACACACCCACACTTTCTTTTCCTCCGGCTTGTAGTACCCTTTGTTGGCTACTCCGGCAGGTTTGCTCTCGGCTCCTTCAGCTTGATTGGCCATCACTAGCTCTCCCTTTCTCTTAAAGAGACCCACTGAGCCGTGCTCCTTCTGAATCTCAGCACACACTTCATCTAGAGATGGAAGCTCCTTGTTCCTCAGTATGTGCCTAATAAGGTCATCATACCCTGGGTTGAGAGTGAGCAGCAAGGCAAAGACCTTATCTTGCTCCCTTCTTTCATGTAGAACATCCGGATCAACTGTTGCGGGTCTGAGCATCTCTAGCTCAGCCCATAGAGACCGGAACTTCCCAAAATGAGCATCAAAGTCTGTGTCCTCTTGACTTAGAGAATTGATTGCTCCTTTTACTTCATACACCTTGCTGATGTTGGATTTGTTGGCATACACCTTCTTGAGAGTATCCCACAGCTCCTTGGAAGTTTCACAGAATGCATAAGCCTCTTGGAGAGAAGAGGCGAGGCTATTCTGGATGATAGACAACACCATGAGGTCCTCCTGACCTTTCTTCTTATCCCCAGCATCCGCAACCACCACTTCTTTGCCATCCTCTCCTAGGACAGTCTTCTTGGTGGGGCGGCCTTCTTCAACAATCTCCCAAAGACCTCTGCCTCCGAGAGCTGTTTTGGCAAGTCTTGCCCATGTCAGGTAGTTAGGACCCTTGAGAGTAACTGGTATCATTACCATCTTTGGGTTCTCGGAGGTATCCATCAAGAGAGAAAGAGAAACGAAAGTTTTGGATGAACTTTGCTACTTTTGGCAAATTCTGGAAATGAGATTGAAGAACACCTCAAGAACAGGATGAACTTTGCCAAAAATAGAAATAAAACACAGAGAGTTCGCGGAAGAAAAGGAGATTTAGGTCTCAAGAGCACAGCTGCTCTGATACCATGAGAGTTTTATAGGATTTATGTGAGAGTTTAAGGAAGATTTGTGAAGAGATTAGAGAAGAACTAGGTTGAACCGTGAGAGAGAGAGAGAGAGATTGACAAAGAGAATAATAGAGAACTCTTTTCCCTTGAATGATTTGTTTATGGGAACAACCCATTTATAGAATTCATACAGCAAGATGTCGACATTAAGGAAACAATAAACAAAGAAGTTAAGACAGAGGAGAGATGGGCAAAGTGGTCCTGGATAGTGACAGGTCCTAACGGGTGGGAAGACTTTGAATCCTTAACCAGACCCGTGACCTGCACTCTCAACGGTTCCCCACTTCCCTTAGGCGATTCCAAACATTCTTCTTGCCTTCTTCTCTTCTACATCAGTCACTCTTATGTCTTGCACTCCAAGTTAGGGTTGTCTTGTACGGACAGACTTGTCTAGCAAGGTAAGTTGAGTGATTGCTTGATCCGGATGTAATTGTTCCCCTCTTGCTTCTTACTTCATTCTCCTCTCTTTATTGCTTCATGTCAACAAACTTCTTCATCCCAACTCCTATGATATTTATTCAACTTCCTGGTCATTCTCCACCACTTTATGTATCCAAATCAAGCTTCTTACAAAGAGATTCGTCCTGGTTTGATTGGAACGACGAAGAAGCTGTGGTATTCCCAAACTGGGAAACTAGAATCACCTGATTTGAAAGTTGGATAACTTCTTCATCCTAACTCCTATGAGATTTATTTAACTTCCTGGTCATTCTCCACCACTTTATGTATCCAAATCAAGCTTCTCACAAAGTGATTCATCCTGGTTTGATTGGAACGACAAAGAAGGTGTCCTATTCCCAAACTGGGAAACTGGAATCACCTGATTTGAAAGTGGGATAACTTCTTCATCCTAACTCCTATGAGATTTATTCAACTTCCTCGTCAATCTCCACCACTTTATGTATCCAAATCAAGCTTCTCACAAAGTGATTCATCCTAGTTTGATTGGAACGACAAAGAAGCTGTCCTATTCCCAAACTGGGAAACTGGAACCACCTGATTTGAAAGTGGGATAACTTCTTCTTGCCAACTCCTATGAGATTTATTCAACTTCCTGTTCATTCTCCACCACTTTATGTATCCATATCAAGCTTCTCACAAAGTGATTCATCCTGGTGTGATTCGAACGACAATGAAGCTGTGTTATTCCCAAACTGGGAAACTGGAATCACCTGATTTGAAAGTGGCATAACTTCTTCATCCCAACTTCTATGAGATTTATTCAACTTCCTGGTCATTCTCCACCACTTTATATATCCAAATCAAGCTTCTCACAAAGTGATTCATCCTGGTTTGATTGGAACGAAGAAGAAGCTGTGCTATTCCCAAACTGAGAAACTGGAATCACCTGATTTGAAAGTGGGATAACTTCTTCATCCTAACTCCTATGAGATTTATTCAACTACCTGGTGACTCTCCACCACTTTATGTATCCAAATCATGCTTCTTACAAAGAGATTCATCCTGGTTTGATTGGAACGACGAAGAAGCTGTGCTATTTCCAAACTGGGAAAATGGAATTACCTAATTTGAAAGTGGGATAACTTCTTCTTGCCAACTCGTATGAGATTTATTCAACTTCATGGTGATTCTCCACCACTTTATGTATCCATATCAAGCTTCTCACAAAGTGATTCATCCTGGTGTGATTGGAACGACGATGAAGTTGTGCTATTCCCAAACTAGGAAACTGGAATCACCTGATTTGAAAGTTGGATAACTTCTTCATCCCAACTCCTATGTGATTTATTCAACTTCCTGGTGATTCTCCACCACTTTATGTATCCAAATCAAGCTTCTTACAAAGATATTCATCCTGGTTTGATTGGAACGACGAAGAAGCTGTGCTATTCCCAAACTGGAATCTGGAATCACCTGATTTGAAAGTTGGATAACTTCTTCATCCTAACTCCTATGAGATTTATTCAACTTCCTGGTCATTCTCCACCAGTTTATGTATCCAAATCAAGCTTCTTACAAAGAGATTCATCCTGGTTTGATTGGAACGACTAAGAAGCTGTGCTATTCCCAAACTGGAATCTGGAATCACCTGATTTGAAAGTTGGATAACTTCTTCATCCCAACTCCTATGATATTTATTCAACTTCCTGGTGATTCTCCACCACTTTATGTATCCAAATCAAGCTTCTTACAAAGAGATTCATCCTGGTTTGATTGGAACGACGAAGAAGCTGTTGTATTCCCAAACTGGGAAACTGGAATCACCCGATTTGAAAGTGGGATAACTTCTTCATCCCAACTCCTATGAGATTTATTCAACTACCTGGTGACTCTCCACCACTTTATGTATCCAAATCATGCTTCTTACAAAGAGATTCATCCTGGTTTGATTGGAACGACGAAGAAGCTGTGCTATTTCCAAACTGGGAAAATGAAATTACCTAATTTGAAAGTGGGATAACTTCTTCTTCTTGCCAACTCGTATGAGATTTATTCAACTTCATGGTGATTCTCCACCACTTTATGTATCCATATCAAGCTTCTCACAAAGTGATTCATCCTGGTGTGATTGGAACGACGATGAAGTTGTGCTATTCCCAAACTAGGAAACTGGAATCACCTGATTTGAAAGTTGGATAACTTCTTCATCCCAACTCCTATGTGATTTATTCAACTTCCTGGTGATTCTCCACCACTTTATGTATCCAAATCAAGCTTCTTACAAAGATATTCATCCTGGTTTGATTGGAACGACGAAGAAGCTGTGCTATTCCCAAACTGGAATCTGGAATCACCTGATTTGAAAGTTGGATAACTTCTTCATCCTAACTCCTATGATATTTATTCAACTTCCTGGTCATTCTCCACCAGTTTATGTATCCAAATCAAGCTTCTTACAAAGAGATTCATCCTGGTTTGATTGGAACGACTAAGAAGCTGTGCTATTCCCAAACTGGAATCTGGAATCACCTGATTTGAAAGTTGGATAACTTCTTCATCCTAACTCCTATGAGATTTATTCAACTTCCTGGTCTTCTCCACCACTTTATGTATCAAAATCAAGCTTCTCATAAAGTGATTCATCCTGGTTTGATTGGAACGACGAAGAAGCTGTGCTATTCCCAAACTGGGAAACTGTTAGCACCTGATTTGAAAGTTGGATAACTCCTTCTTGCCAACTCCTATGAGATTTATTCAACTTCCTAGTCATTCTCCACCACTTTATGTATCCAAATCAAGCTTCTCACAAAGTGATTCATCCTGGTGTGATTCGAACGACGATGAAGCTGTGTTATTCCCCAACTGGGAAACTGGAATCACCTGATTTGAAAGTGGGATAACTTCTTCATCCCAACTCCTATGATATTTATTCAACTTCCTGGTGATTCTCCACCACTTTATGTATCCAAATCAAGCTTCTTACAAAGAGATTCATCCTGGTTTGATTGGAACGACGAAGAAGCTGTTGTATTCCCAAACTGGGAAACTGGAATCACCCGATTTGAAAGTGGGATAACTTCTTCATCCCAACTCCTATGAGATTTATTCAACTACCTGGTGATTCTCCACCACTTTATGTATCCAAATCATGCTTCTTACAAAGAGATTCATCCTGGTTTGATTGGAACGACGAAGAAGCTATGCTATTCCCAAACTGGGAAAATGGAATTACCTAATTTGAAAGTGGGATAACTTCTTCTTGCCAACTCGTATGAGATTTATTCAACTTCATGGTGATTCTCCACCACTTTATGTATCCATATCAAGCTTCTCACAAAGTGATTCATCCTGGTGTGATTGGAACGACGATGAAGTTGTGCTATTCCCAAACTAGGAAACTGGAATCACCTGATTTGAAAGTTGGATAACTTCTTCATCCCAACTCCTATGTGATTTATTCAACTTCCTGGTGATTCTCCACCACTTTATGTATCCAAATCAAGCTTCTTACAAAGAGATTCATCCTGGTTTGATTGGAACGACGAAGAAGCTGTGCTATTCCCAAACTGGAATCTGGAATTACCTGATTTGAAAGTTGGATAACTTCTTCATCCTAACTCCTATGAGATTTATTCAACTTCCTGGTCATTCTCCACCAGTTTATGTATCCAAATCAAGCTTCTTACAAAGAGATTCATCCTGGTTTGATTGGAATGACTAAGAAGCTGTGCTATTCCCAAACTGGAATCTGGAATCACCTGATTTGAAAGTTGGATAACTTCTTCATCCTAACTCCTATGAGATTTATTCAACTTCCTGGTCATTCTCCACCACTTTATGTATCCAAATCAAGCTTCTCACAAAGTGATTCATCCTGGTTTGATTGGAACGGCAAAGAAGCTGTCCTATTCCCAAACTGGGAAACTGGAACCACCTGATTTGAAAGTGGGATAACTTCTTCTTGCCAACTCCTATGAGATTTATTCAACTTCATGGTGATTCTCCACCACTTTATGTATCCAAATCAAGCTTCTCACAAAGTGATTCATCCTGGTGTGATTGGAACGACGATGAAGCTGTGCTATTCCCAAACTAGGAAACTGGAATCACCTGATTTGAAAGTGGGATAACATCTTCATCTCAACTCCTATGAGATTTAATCAACTTCCTGGTCATTCTCCACCACTTTATGTATCCAAATCAAGCTTCTCACAAAGTGATTCATCCTGGTTTGATTGGAACGACGAAGAAGCTGTGCTATTCCCAAACTAGGAAAATGGAATTACCTGATTTGAAAGTTGGATAATTTCTTCTTGCCAACTCCTATGAGATTTATTCAACTTCCTGGTCATTCTCCACCACTTTATGTATCCATATCAAGCTTCTCACAAAGTGATTCATCCTGGTGTGATTCGAACGACGATGAAGCTGTGTTATTCCCAAACTGGGAAACTGGAATCACCTGATTTGAAAGTGGGATAACTTCTTCATCCCAACTCCTATGAGATTTATTCAACTTCCTGGTCATTCTCCACCACTTTATGTATCCAAATCAAGCTTCTCACAGAGTGATTCATCCTAGTTTGATTGGAACGACAAAGAAGCTGTCCTATTCCCAAACTGGGAAACTGGAACCACCTGATTTGAAAGTGGGATAACTTCTTCTTGCCAACTACTATGAGATTTATTCAACTTCATGGTGATTCTACACCACTTTATGTATCCAAATCAAGCTTCTCACAAAGTGATTCATCCTGGTGTGATTCGAACGACGATGAAGCTGTGCTATTCCCAAACTAGGAAACTGGAATCACCTGATTTGAAAGTGGATAACTTCTTCATCCCAACTCCTATGAGATTTATTCAACTTCCTGGTGATTCTCCACCACTTTATGTATCCAAATCAAGCTTCTTACAAAGAGATTCATCCTGGTTTGATTGGCACGACGAAGAAGCTGTGCTATTCCCAAACTGGAATCTGGAATCACCTGATTTGAAAGTTGGATAACTTCTTCATCCTAACTCCTATGAGATTTATTCAACTTCCTGGTCATTCTACACCACTTTATGTATCCAAATCAAGCTTCTTACAAAGAGATTCATCCTGGTTTGATTGGAACGACGAAGAAGCTGCGCTATTCCCAAATTGGAATCTGGAATCACCTGATTTGAAAGTTGGATAACTTCTTCATCCTAACTCCTATGAGATTTATTCAACTTCCTGGTCATTCTCCACCACTTTATGTATCCAAATCAAGCTTCTTACAAAGAGATTCATCCTGGTTTGATTGGAACGACGAAGAAGCTGTGCTATTCCCAAACTGGGAAAATGGAATTACCTGATTTGAAAGTGGGATAACTTCTTCTTGCCAACTCCTATGAGATTTATTCAAATTCATGGTGATTCTCCACCACTTTATGTATCCATATCAAGCTTCTCACAATGTGATTCATCCTGGTGTGATTGGAACGACGATGAAGTTGTGCTATTCCCAAACTAGGAAACTGGAATCACCTGATTTGAAAGTGGGATAACTTCTTCATCCCAACTCCTATGAGATTTATTCAACTTCCTGGTGATTCTCCACCACTTTATGTATCCAAATCAAGCTTCTTACAAAGAGATTCATCCTGGTTTGATTGGAACGACGAAGAAGCTGTGCTATTCCCAAACTGGAATCTGGAATCACCTGATTTGAAAGTTGGATAACTTCTTCATCCTAACTCCTATGAGATTTATTCAACTTCCTGGTCATTCTCCACCACTTTATGTATCCAAATCAAGCTTCTTACAAAGAGATTCATCCTGGTTTGATTGGAACGACGAAAAAGCTGTGCTATTCCCAAACTGGAATCTGGAATCACCTGATTTGAAAGTTGGATAACTTCTTCATCCTAACTCCTATGAGATTTATTCAACTTCCTGGTCATTCTCCACCACTTTATGTATCCAAATCAAGCTTCTCAGAAAGTGATTCATCCTGGTTTGATTGGAACGACAAAGAAGCTGTCCTATTCCCAAACTGGGAAACTGGAACCACTTGATTTGAAAGTGGGATAACTTCTTCTTGCCAACTCCTATGAGATTTATTCAACTTCATGGTGATTCTCCACAACTTTATGTATCCAAATCAAGCTTCTCACAAAGTGATTCATCCTGGTGTGATTCGAACGACGATGAAGCTGTGTTATTCCCAAACTCGGAAACTGGAATCACCTGATTTGAAAGTGGGATAACTTCTTCATCCCAACTCCTATGATATTTATTCAACTTCCTGGTGATTCTCCACCACTTTTTGTATCCAAATCAATCTTCTTACAAAGAGATTCATCCTGGTTTGATTGGAACGACGAAGAAGCTGTGGTATTCCCAAACTGGGAAACTGGAATCACCTGATTTGAAAGTGGGATAACTTCTTCATCCCAACTCCTATGAGATTTATTCAACTTCCTGGTGATTCTCCACCACTTTATGTATCCAAATCAAGCTTCTTACAAAGAGATTCATCCTGGTTTGATTGGAACGACGAAGAAGCTGTGCTATTCCCAAACTGGAATCTGGAATCACCTGATTTGAAAGTTGGATAACTTCTTCATCTTAACTCCTATGAGATTTATTCAACTTCCTGGTCATTCTCCACCACTTTATGTATCCAAATCAAGCTTCTTACAAAGAGATTCATCCTGGTTTGATTGGAACGACGAAGAAGCTGTGCTATTCCCAAACTGAGAAACTGGAATCACCTGATTTGAAAGTGGGATAACTTCTTCATCCCAACTCCTATGAGATTTATTCAACTTCCTGGTCATTCTCCACCACTTTATGTATCCAAATCAAGCTTCTCACAAAGTGATTCATCCTGGTTTGATTGGAACGACAAAGAAGCTGTCCTATTCCCAAACTGGGAAACTGGAACCACCTGATTTGAAAGTGGGATAACTTCTTCTTGCCAACTCCTATGAGATTTGTTCAACTTCATGGTGATTCTCCACAACTTTATGTATCCAAATCAAGCTTCTCACAAAGTGATTCATCCTAGTTTGATTCGAACGACGATGAAGCTGTGTTATTCCCAAACTGGGAAACTGGAACCACCTGATTTGAAAGTGGGATAACTTCTTCTTGCCAACTCCTATGATATTTATTCAACTTCCTGGAGATTCTCCACCACTTTATGTATCCAAATCAAGCTTCTCACAAAGTGATTCATCCTGGTGTGATTGGAACGATGATGAAGCTGTGCTATTCCCAAACTAGGAAACTGGAATCACCTGATTAGAAAGTGGATAACTTCTTCATCCCAACTCCTATGATATTTATTCAACTTCCTGGTCATTCTCCACCACTTTATGTATCCAAATCAAGATTCGCACAAAGTGATTCATCCTGGTTTGATTGGAACGACGAAGAAGCTGTGCTATTCCCAAACTGGGAAAATGGAATTACCTGATTTGAAAGTTGGATAACTTCTTCTTGCCAACTCCTATGAGATTTATTCAACTTCCTGGTCATTCTCCACCACTTTATGTATCCAAATCAAGCTTCTCACAAAGTGATTCATCCTAGTTTGATTGGAACGACAAAGAAGCTGTCCTATTCCCAAACTGGGAAACTGGAACCACCTGATTTGAAAGTGGGATAACTTCTTCTTGCCAACTCCTATGAGATTTATTCAACTTCATGGTGATTCTCCACCACTTTATGTATCCAAATCAAGCTTCTCACAAAGTGATTCATCCTGGTGTGATTGGAACGACGATGAAGCTGTGCTATTCCCAAACTAGGAAACTGGAATCACCTGATTTGAAAGTGGATAACTTCTTCATCCCAACTCCTATGAGATTTATTCAACTTCCTGGTGATTCTCCACCACTTTATGTATCCAAATCAAGCTTCTTACAAAGAGATTCATCCTGGTTTGATTGGAACGACGAAGAAGCTGTGCTATTCCCAAACTGGAATCTGGAATCACCTGATTTGAAAGTTGGATAACTTCTTCATCCTAACTCCAATGAGATTTATTCAACTTCCTGGTCATTCTCCACCACTTTATGTATCCAAATCAAGCTTCTTACAAAGAGATTCATCCTGGTTTGATTGGAACGACGAAGAAGCTGTGCTATTCCCAAACTGGAATCTGGAATCACCTGATTTGAAAGTTGGATAACTTCTTCATCCTAACTCCTATGAGATTTATTCAACTTCCTGGTCATTCTCCACCACATTATGTATCCAAATCAAGCTTCTTACAAAGATATTCATCCTAGTTTGATTGGACCGACGAAGAAGCTGTGCTATTCCCAAACTGGGAAAATGGAATTACCTGATTTGAAAGTGGGATAACTTCTTCTTGCCAACTCCTATGAGATTTATTCAACTTCATGGTGATTCTCCACAACTTTATGTATCCAAATCAAGCTTCTCACAAAGTGATTCATCCTAGTTTGATTGGAACGACAAAGAAGCTGTCCTATTCCCAAACTGGGAAACTGGAACCACCTGATTTGAAAGTGGGATAACTTCTTCTTGCCAACTCCTATGAGATTTATTCAACTTCATGGTGATTCTCCACCACTTTATGTATCCAAATCAAGCTTCTCACAAAGTGATTCATCCTGGTGTGATTGGAACGACGATGAAGCTGTGCTATTCCCAAACTAGGAAACTGGAATCACCTGATTTGAAAGTGGATAACTTCTTCATCCCAACTCCTATGAGATTTATTCAACTTCCTGGTGATTCTCCACCACTTTATGTATCCAAATCAAGCTTCTTACAAAGAGATTCATCCTGGTTTGATTGGAACGACGAAGAAGCTGTGCTATTCCCAAACTGGAATCTGGAATCACCTGATTTGAAAGTTGGATAACTTCTTCATCCTAACTCCAATGAGATTTATTCAACTTCCTGGTCATTCTCCACCACTTTATGTATCCAAATCAAGCTTCTTACAAAGAGATTCATCCTGGTTTGATTGGAACGACGAAGAAGCTGTGCTATTCCCAAACTGGAATCTGGAATCACCTGATTTGAAAGTTGGATAACTTCTTCATCCTAACTCCTATGAGATTTATTCAACTTCCTGGTCATTCTCCACCACATTATGTATCCAAATCAAGCTTCTTACAAAGATATTTATCCTAGTTTGATTGGACCGACGAAGAAGCTGTGCTATTCCCAAACTGGGAAAATGGAATTACCTGATTTGAAAGTGGGATAACTTCTTCTTGCCAACTCCTATGAGATTTGTTCAACTTCATGGTGATTCTCCACAACTTTATGTATCCAAATCAAGCTTCTCACAAAGTGATTCATCCTAGTTTGATTCGAACGACGATGAAGCTGTGTTATTCCCAAACTGGGAAACTGGAACCACCTGATTTGAAAGTGGGATAACTTCTTCTTGCCAACTCCTATGATATTTATTCAACTTCCTGGAGATTCTCCACCACTTTATGTATCCAAATCAAGCTTCTCACAAAGTGATTCATCCTGGTGTGATTGGAACGATGATGAAGCTGTGCTATTCCCAAACTAGGAAACTGGAATCACCTGATTAGAAAGTGGATAACTTCTTCATCCCAACTCCTATGATATTTATTCAACTTCCTGGTCATTCTCCACCACTTTATGTATCCAAATCAAGCTTCGCACAAAGTGATTCATCCTGGTTTGATTGGAACGACGAAGAAGCTGTGCTATTCCCAAACTGGGAAAATGGAATTACCTGATTTGAAAGTTGGATAACTTCTTCTTGCCAACTCCTATGAGATTTATTCAACTTCCTGGTCATTCTCCACCACTTTATGTATCCAAATCAAGCTTCTCACAAAGTGATTCATCCTAGTTTGATTGGAACGACAAAGAAGCTGTCCTATTCCCAAACTGGGAAACTGGAACCACCTGATTTGAAAGTGGGATAACTTCTTCTTGCCAACTCCTATGAGATTTATTCAACTTCATGGTGATTCTCCACCACTTTATGTATCCAAATCAAGCTTCTCACAAAGTGATTCATCCTGGTGTGATTGGAACGACGATGAAGCTGTGCTATTCCCAAACTAGGAAACTGGAATCACCTGATTTGAAAGTGGATAACTTCTTCATCCCAACTCCTATGAGATTTATTCAACTTCCTGGTGATTCTCCACCACTTTATGTATCCAAATCAAGCTTCTTACAAAGAGATTCATCCTGGTTTGATTGGAACGACGAAGAAGCTGTGCTATTCCCAAACTGGAATCTGGAATCACCTGATTTGAAAGTTGGATAACTTCTTCATCCTAACTCCAATGAGATTTATTCAACTTCCTGGTCATTCTCCACCACTTTATGTATCCAAATCAAGCTTCTTACAAAGAGATTCATCCTGGTTTGATTGGAACGACGAAGAAGCTGTGCTATTCCCAAACTGGAATCTGGAATCACCTGATTTGAAAGTTGGATAACTTCTTCATCCTAACTCCTATGAGATTTATTCAACTTCCTGGTCATTCTCCACCACATTATGTATCCAAATCAAGCTTCTTACAAAGATATTCATCCTAGTTTGATTGGACCGACGAAGAAGCTGTGCTATTCCCAAACTGGGAAAATGGAATTACCTGATTTGAAAGTGGGATAACTTCTTCTTGCCAACTCCTATGAGATTTATTCAACTTCATGGTGATTCTCCACCACTTTATGTATCCATATCAAGCTTCTCACAATGTGATTCATCCTGGTGTGATTGGAACGACGATGAAGCTGTGTTATTCCCAAACTCGGAAACTGGAATCACCTGATTTGAAAGTTGGATAACTTCTTCATCCCAACTCCTATGTATTTATTCAACTTCCTGGTGATTCTCCACCACTTTTTGTATCCAAATCAATCTTCTTACAAAGAGATTCATCCTGGTTTGATTGGAAAGACGAAGAAGCTGTGGTATTCCCAAACTGGGAAACTGGAATCACCTGATTTGAAAGTGGGATAACTTCTTCATCCCAACTCCTATGAGATTTATTCAACTTCCTGGTGATTCTCCACCACTTTATGTATCCAAATCAAGCTTCTTACAAAGAGATTCATCCTGGTTTGATTGGAACGACGAAGAAGCTGTGCTATTCCCAAACTGGAATCTGGAATCACCTGATTTGAAAGTTGGATAACTTCTTCATCTTAACTCCTATGAGATTTATTCAACTTCCTGGTCATTCTCCACCACTTTATGTATCCAAATCAAGCTTCTTACAAAGAGATTCATCCTGGTTTGATTGGAACGACGAAGAAGCTGTGCTATTCCCAAACTGAGAAACTGGAATCACCTGATTTGAAAGTGGGATAACTTCTTCATCCCAACTCCTATGAGATTTATTCAACTTCCTGGTCATTCTCCACCACTTTATGTATCCAAATCAAGCTTCTCACAAAGTGATTCATCCTGGTTTGATTGGAACGACAAAGAAGCTGTCCTATTCCCAAACTGGGAAACTGGAACCACCTGATTTGAAAGTGGGATAACTTCTTCTTGCCAACTCCTATGAGATTTGTTCAACTTCATGGTGATTCTCCACAACTTTATGTATCCAAATCAAGCTTCTCACAAAGTGATTCATCCTAGTTTGATTCGAACGACGATGAAGCTGTGTTATTCCCAAACTGGGAAACTGGAACCACCAGATTTGAAAGTGGGATAACTTCTTCTTGCCAACTCCTATGATATTTATTCAACTTCCTGGAGATTCTCCACCACTTTATGTATCCAAATCAAGCTTCTCACAAAGTGATTCATCCTGGTGTGATTGGAACAATGATGAAGCTGTGCTATTCCCAAACTAGGAAACTGGAATCACCTGATTAGAAAGTGGATAACTTCTTCATCCCAACTCCTATGATATTTATTCAACTTCCTGGTCATTCTCCACCACTTTATGTATCCAAATCAAGCTTCGCACAAAGTGATTCATCCTGGTTTGATTGGAACGACGAAGAAGCTGTGCTATTCCCAAACTGGGAAAATGGAATTACCTGATTTGAAAGTTGGATAACTTCTTCTTGCCAACTCCTATGAGTTTTATTCAACTTCCTGGTCATTCTCCACCACTTTATGTATCCAAATCAAGCTTCTCACAAAGTGATTCATCCTAGTTTGATTGGAACGACAAAGAAGCTGTCCTATTCCCAAACTGGGAAACTGGAACCACCTGATTTGAAAGTGGGATAACTTATTCTTGCCAACTCCTATGAGATTTATTCAACTTCATGGTGATTCTCCACCACTTTATGTATCCAAATCAAGCTTCTCACAAAGTGATTCATCCTGGTGTGATTGGAACGACGATGAAGCTGTGCTATTCCCAAATTAGGAAACTGGAATCACCTGATTTGAAAGTGGATAACTTCTTCATCCTAACTCCTATGAGATTTATTCAACTTCCTGGTCATTCTCCACCACTTTATGTATCCAAATCAAGCTTCTTACAAAGAGATTCATCCTGGTTTGATTGGAACGACGAAGAAGCTGTGCTATTCCCAAACTGGAATCTGGAATCACCTGATTTGAAAGTTGGATAACTTCTTCATCCTAACTCCAATGAGATTTATTCAACTTCCTGGTAATTCTCCACCACTTTATGTATCCAAATCAAGCTTCTTACAAAGAGATTCATCCTGGTTTGATTGGAACGACGAAGAAGCTGTGCTATTCCCAAACTGGAATCTGGAATCACCTGATTTGAAAGTTGGATAACTTCTTCATCCTAACTCCTATGAGATTTATTCAACTTCCTGGTCATTCTCCACCACTTTATGTATCCAAATCAAGCTTCTTACAAAGATATTCATCCTAGTTTGATTGGACCGACGAAGAAGCTGTGCTATTCCCAAACTGGGAAAATGGAATTACCTGATTTGAAAGTGGGATAACTTCTTCTTGCCAACTCCTATGAGATTTATTCAACTTCATGGTGATTCTCCACCACTTTATGTATCCATATCAAGCTTCTCACAATGTGATTCATCCTGGTGTGATTGGAACGACGATGAAGTTGTGCTATTCCCAAACTAGGAAACTGGAATCACCTGATTTGAAAGTGGGATAACTTCTTCATCCCAACTCCTATGAGATTTATTCAACTTCCTGGTGATTCTCCACCACTTTATGTATCCAAATCAAGCTTCTTACAAAGAGATTCATCCTGGTTTGATTGGAACGACGAAGAAGCTGTGCTATTCCCAAACTGGAATCTGGAATCACCTGATTTGAAAGTTGGATAACTTCTTCATCCTAACTCCTATGAGATTTATTAAACTTCCTGGTCATTCTCCACCACTTTATGTATCCAAATCAAGCTTCTTACAAAGAGATTCATCCTGGTTTGATTGGAACGACGAAGAAGCTGTGCTATTCCCAAACTGGAATCTGGAATCACCTGATTTGAAAGTTGGATAACTTCTTCATCTTAACTCCTATGAGATTTATTCAACTTCCTGGTCATTCTCCACCACTTTATGTATCCAAATCAAGCTTCTTACAAAGAGATTCATCCTGGTTTGATTGGAACGACGAAGAAGCTGTGCTATTCCCAAACTGAGAAACTGGAATCACCTGATTTGAAAGTGGGATAACTTCTTCATCCCAACTCCTATGAGATTTATTCAACTTCCTGGTCATTCTCCACCACTTTATGTATCCAAATCAAGCTTCTCACAAAGTGATTCATCCTGGTTTGATTGGAACGACAAAGAAGCTGTCCTATTCCCAAACTGGGAAACTGGAACCACCTGATTTGAAAGTGGGATAACTTCTTCTTGCCAACTCCTATGAGATTTGTTCAACTTCATGGTGATTCTCCACAACTTTATGTATCCAAATCAAGCTTCTCACAAAGTGATTCATCCTAGTTTGATTCGAACGACGATGAAGCTGTGTTATTCCCAAACTGGGAAACTGGAACCACCAGATTTGAAAGTGGGATAACTTCTTCTTGCCAACTCCTATGATATTTATTCAACTTCCTGGAGATTCTCCACCACTTTATGTATCCAAATCAAGCTTCTCACAAAGTTATTCATCCTGGTGTGATTGGAACGATGATGAAGCTGTGCTATTCCCAAACTAGGAAACTGGAATCACCTGATTAGAAAGTGGATAACTTCTTCATCCCAACTCCTATGATATTTATTCAACTTCCTGGTCATTCTCCACCACTTTATGTATCCAAATCAAGCTTCGCACAAAGTGATTCATCCTGGTTTGATTGGAACGACGAAGAAGCTGTGCTATTCCCAAACTGGGAAAATGGAATTACCTGATTTGAAAGTTGGATAACTTCTTCTTGCCAACTCCTATGAGTTTTATTCAACTTCCTGGTCATTCTCCACCACTTTATGTATCCAAATCAAGCTTCTCACAAAGTGATTCATCCTAGTTTGATTGGAACGACAAAGAAGCTGTCCTATTCCCAAACTGGGAAACTGGAACCACCTGATTTGAAAGTGGGATAACTTATTCTTGCCAACTCCTATGAGATTTATTCAACTTCATGGTGATTCTCCACCACTTTATGTATCCAAATCAAGCTTCTCACAAAGTGATTCATCCTGGTGTGATTGGAACGACGATGAAGCTGTGCTATTCCCAAATTAGGAAACTGGAATCACCTGATTTGAAAGTGGATAACTTCTTCATCCCAACTCCTATGAGATTTATTCAACTTCCTGGTGATTCTCCACCACGTTATGTATCCAAATCAAGCTTCTTACAAAGAGATTCATCCTGGTTTGATTGGAACGACGAAGAAGCTGTGCTATTCCCAAACTGGAATCTGGAATCACCTGATTTGAAAGTTGGATAACTTCTTCATCCTAACTCCAATGAGATTTATTCAACTTCCTGGTAATTCTCCACCACTTTATGTATCCAAATCAAGCTTCTTACAAAGAGATTCATCCTGGTTTGATTGGAACGACGAAGAAGCTGTGCTATTCCCAAACTGGAATCTGGAATCACCTGATTTGAAAGTTGGATAACTTCTTCATCCTAACTCCTATGAGATTTATTCAACTTCCTGGTCATTCTCCACCACTTTATGTATCCAAATCAAGCTTCTTACAAAGATATTCATCCTAGTTTGATTGGACCGACGAAGAAGCTGTGCTATTCCCAAACTGGGAAAATGGAATTACCTGATTTGAAAGTGGGATAACTTCTTCTTGCCAACTCCTATGAGATTTATTCAACTTCATGGTGATTCTCCACCACTTTATGTATCCATATCAAGCTTCTCACAATGTGATTCATCCTGGTGTGATTGGAACGACGATGAAGTTGTGCTATTCCCAAACTAGGAAACTGGAATCACCTGATTTGAAAGTGGGATAACTTCTTCATCCCAACTCCTATGAGATTTATTCAACTTCCTGGTGATTCTCCACCACTTTATGTATCCAAATCAAGCTTCTTACAAAGAGATTCATCCTGGTTTGATTGGAACGACGAAGAAGCTGTGCTATTCCCAAACTGGAATCTGGAATCACCTGATTTGAAAGTTGGATAACTTCTTCATCCTAACTCCTATGAGATTTATTAAACTTCCTGGTCATTCTCCACCACTTTATGTATCCAAATCAAGCTTCTTACAAAGAGATTCATCCTGGTTTGATTGGAACGACGAAGAAGCTGTGCTATTCCCAAACTGGAATCTGGAATCACCTGATTTGAAAGTTGGATAACTTCTTCATCTTAACTCCTATGAGATTTATTCAACTTCCTGGTCATTCTCCACCACTTTATGTATCCAAATCAAGCTTCTTACAAAGAGATTCATCCTGGTTTGATTGGAACGACGAAGAAGCTGTGCTATTCCCAAACTGAGAAACTGGAATCACCTGATTTGAAAGTGGGATAACTTCTTCATCCCAACTCCTATGAGATTTATTCAACTTCCTGGTCATTCTCCACCACTTTATGTATCCAAATCAAGCTTCTCACAAAGTGATTCATCCTGGTTTGATTGGAACGACAAAGAAGCTGTCCTATTCCCAAACTGGGAAACTGGAACCACCAGATTTGAAAGTGGGATAACTTCTTCTTGCCAACTCCTATGATATTTATTCAACTTCCTGGAGATTCTCCACCACTTTATGTATCCAAATCAAGCTTCTCACAAAGTGATTCATCCTGGTGTGATTGGAACGATGATGAAGCTGTGCTATTCCCAAACTAGGAAACTGGAATCACCTGATTAGAAAGTGGATAACTTCTTCATCCCAACTCCTATGATATTTATTCAACTTCCTGGTCATTCTCCACCACTTTATGTATCCAAATCAAGCTTCGCACAAAGTGATTCATCCTGGTTTGATTGGAACGACGAAGAAGCTGTGCTATTCCCAAACTGGGAAAATGGAATTACCTGATTTGAAAGTTGGATAACTTCTTCTTGCCAACTCCTATGAGTTTTATTCAACTTCCTGGTCATTCTCCACCACTTTATGTATCCAAATCAAGCTTCTCACAAAGTGATTCATCCTGGTGTGATTGGAACGACGATGAAGCTGTGCTATTCCCAAATTAGGAAACTGGAATCACCTGATTTGAAAGTGGATAACTTCTTCATCCCAACTCCTATGAGATTTATTCAACTTCCTGGTGATTCTCCACCACGTTATGTATCCAAATCAAGCTTCTTACAAGAGATTCATCCTGGTTTGATTGGAACGACGAAGAAGCTGTGCTATTCCCAAACTGGAATCTGGAATCACCTGATTTGAAAGTTGGATAACTTCTTCATCCTAACTCCAATGAGATTTATTCAACTTCCTGGTCATTCTCCACCACTTTATGTATCCAAATCAAGCTTCTTACAAAGAGATTCATCCTGGTTTGATTGGAACGACGAAGAAGCTGTGCTATTCCCAAACTGGAATCTGGAATCACCTGATTTGAAAGTTGGATAACTTCTTCATCCTAACTCCTATGAGATTTATTCAACTTCCTGGTCATTCTCCACCACTTTATGTATCCAAATCAAGCTTCTTACAAAGATATTCATCCTAGTTTGATTGGACCGACGAAGAAGCTGTGCTATTCCCAAACTGGGAAAATGGAATTACCTGATTTGAAAGTGGGATAACTTCTTCTTGCCAACTCCTATGAGATTTATTCAACTTCATGGTGATTCTCCACAACTTTATGTATCCAAATCAAGCTTCTCACAAAGTGATTCATCCTGGTGTGATTCGAACGACGATGAAGCTGTGTTATTCCCAAACTGGGAAACTGGAATCACCTGATTTGAAAGTGGGATAACTTCTTCATCCCAACTCCTATGAGATTTATTCAACTTCCTGGTGATTCTCCACCACTTTATGTATCCAAATCAAGCTTCTTACAAAGAGATTCATCCTGGTTTGATTGGAACGACGAAGAAGCTGTGCTATTCCCAAACTGGAATCTGGAATCACCTGATTTGAAAGTTGGATAACTTCTTCATCTTAACTCCTATGAGATTTATTCAACTTCCTGGTCATTCTCCACCACTTTATGTATCCAAATCAAGCTTCTTACAAAGAGATTCATCCTGGTTTGATTGGAACGACGAAGAAGCTGTGCTATTCCCAAACTGAGAAACTGGAATCACCTGATTTGAAAGTGGGATAACTTCTTCATCCCAACTCCTATGAGATTTATTCAACTTCCTGGTCATTCTCCACCACTTTATGTATCCAAATCAAGCTTCTCACAAAGTGATTCATCCTGGTTTGATTGGAACGACAAAGAAGCTGTCCTATTCCCAAACTGGGAAACTGGAACCACCTGATTTGAAAGTGGGATAACTTCTTCTTGCCAACTCCTATGAGATTTGTTCAACTTCATGGTGATTCTCCACAACTTTATGTATCCAAATCAAGCTTCTCACAAAGTGATTCATCCTAGTTTGATTCGAACGACGATGAAGCTGTGTTATTCCCAAACTGGGAAACTGGAACCACCAGATTTGAAAGTGGGATAACTTCTTCTTGCCAACTCCTATGATATTTATTCAACTTCCTGGAGATTCTCCACCACTTTATGTATCCAAATCAAGCTTCTCACAAAGTGATTCATCCTGGTGTGATTGGAACGATGATGAAGCTGTGCTATTCCCAAACTAGGAAACTGGAATCACCTGATTAGAAAGTGGATAACTTCTTCATCCCAACTCCTATGATATTTATTCAACTTCCTGGTCATTCTCCACCACTTTATGTATCCAAATCAAGCTTCGCACAAAGTGATTCATCCTGGTTTGATTGGAACGACGAAGAAGCTGTGCTATTCCCAAACTGGGAAAAGGAATTACCTGATTTGAAAGTTGGATAACTTCTTCTTGCCAACTCCTATGAGTTTTATTCAACTTCCTGGTCATTCTCCACCACTTTATGTATCCAAATCAAGCTTCTCACAAAGTGATTCATCCTAGTTTGATTGGAACGACAAAGAAGCTGTCCTATTCCCAAACTGGGAAACTGGAACCACCTGATTTGAAAGTGGGATAACTTATTCTTGCCAACTCCTATGAGATTTATTCAACTTCATGGTGATTCTCCACCACTTTATGTATCCAAATCAAGCTTCTCACAAAGTGATTCATCCTGGTGTGATTGGAACGACGATGAAGCTGTGCTATTCCCAAATTAGGAAACTGGAATCACCTGATTTGAAAGTGGATAACTTCTTCATCCCAACTCCTATGAGATTTATTCAACTTCCTGGTGATTCTCCACCACGTTATGTATCCAAATCAAGCTTCTTACAAAGAGATTCATCCTGGTTTGATTGGAACGACGAAGAAGCTGTGCTATTCCCAAACTGGAATCTGGAATCACCTGATTTGAAAGTTGGATAACTTCTTCATCCTAACTCCAATGAGATTTATTCAACTTCCTGGTCATTCTCCACCACTTTATGTATCCAAATCAAGCTTCTTACAAAGAGATTCATCCTGGTTTGATTGGAACGACGAAGAAGCTGTGCTATTCCCAAACTGGAATCTGGAATCACCTGATTTGAAAGTTGGATAACTTCTTCATCCTAACTCCTATGAGATTTATTCAACTTCCTGGTCATTCTCCACCACTTTATGTATCCAAATCAAGCTTCTTACAAAGATATTCATCCTAGTTTGATTGGACCGACGAAGAAGCTGTGCTATTCCCAAACTGGGAAAATGGAATTACCTGATTTGAAAGTGGGATAACTTCTTCTTGCCAACTCCTATGAGATTTATTCAACTTCATGGTGATTCTCCACCACTTTATGTATCCATATCAAGCTTCTCACAATGTGATTCATCCTGGTGTGATTGGAACGACGATGAAGTTGTGCTATTCCCAAACTAGGAAACTGGAATCACCTGATTTGAAAGTGGGATAACTTCTTCATCCCAACTCCTATGAGATTTATTCAACTTCCTGGTGATTCTCCACCACTTTATGTATCCAAATCAAGCTTCTTACAAAGAGATTCATCCTGGTTTGATTGGAACGACGAAGAAAGCTGTGCTATTCCCAAACTGGAATCTGGAATCACCTGATTTGAAAGTTGGATAACTTCTTCATCCTAACTCCTATGAGATTTATTAAACTTCCTGGTCATTCTCCACCACTTTATGTATCCAAATCAAGCTTCTTACAAAGAGATTCATCCTGGTTTGATTGGAACGACGAAGAAGCTGTGCTATTCCCAAACTGGAATCTGGAATCACCTGATTTGAAAGTTGGATAACTTCTTCATCTTAACTCCTATGAGATTTATTCAACTTCCTGGTCATTCTCCACCACTTTATGTATCCAAATCAAGCTTCTTACAAAGAGATTCATCCTGGTTTGATTGGAACGACGAAGAAGCTGTGCTATTCCCAAACTGAGAAACTGGAATCACCTGATTTGAAAGTGGGATAACTTCTTCATCCCAACTCCTATGAGATTTATTCAACTTCCTGGTCATTCTCCACCACTTTATGTATCCAAATCAAGCTTCTCACAAAGTGATTCATCCTGGTTTGATTGGAACGACAAAGAAGCTGTCCTATTCCCAAACTGGGAAACTGGAATCACCTGATTTGAAAGTGGGATAACTTCTTCTTGCCAACTCCTATGAGATTTGTTCAACTTCATGGTGATTCTCCACAACTTTATGTATCCAAATCAAGCTTCTCACAAAGTGATTCATCCTGGTGTGATTGGAACGACAAAGAAGCTGTGCTATTCCCAAACTGGGAAACTGGAACCACCTGATTTGAAAGTGGGATAACTTATTCTTGCCAACTCCTATGAGATTTGTTCAACTTCATGGTGATTCTCCACAACTTTATGTATCCAAATCAAGCTTCTCACAAAGTGATTCATCCTAGTTTGATTGGAACGATGATGAAGCTGTGCTATTCCCAAACTAGGAAACTGGAACCACCAGATTTGAAAGTGGGATAACTTCTTCTTGCCAACTCCTATGATATTTATTCAACTTCCTGGTCATTCTCCACCACTTTATGTATCCAAATCAAGCTTCTCACAAAAGTGATTCATCCTGGTGTGATTGGAACGATGATGAAGCTGTGCTATTCCCAAACTAGGAAACTGGAATCACTGATTTGAAAGTTGGATAACTTCTTCTTGCCAACTCTATGATATTTATTCAACTTCCTGGTCATTCTCCACCACTTTATGTATCCAAATCAAGCTTCGCACAAAGTGATTCATCCTAGTTGATTGGAACGACAAAGAAGCTGTCCTATTCCCAAACTGGGAAACTGGAACCACCTGATTTGAAAGTGGGATAACTTATTCTTGCCAACTCCTATGAGATTTATTCAACTTCATGGTGATTCTCCACCACTTTATGTATCCAAATCAAGCTTCTCACAAAGTGATTCATCCTGGTGTGATTGGAACGACAAAGAAGCTGTGCTATTCCAAACTGGAGGAAACTGGAACCACCTGATTTGAAAGTGGGATAACTTATTCTTCCCAACTCCTATGAGATTTATTCAACTCATGGTGATTCTCCACCACTTTATGTATCCAAATCAAGCTTCTTACAAAGAGATTCATCCTGGTTTGATTGGAACGACGAAGAAGCTGTGCTATTCCCAAAACTGGAATTCTGGAATCACCTGATTTGAAAGTTGGATAACTTCTTTCATCCTAACTCCAATGAGATTTATTCAACTTCCTGGTCATTCTCCACCACGTTATGTATCCAAATCAAGCTTCTTACAAAGAGATTCATCCTGGTTTGATTGGAACGACGAAGAAGCTGTGCTATTCCCAAACTGGAATCTGGAATCACCTGATTTGAAAGTTGGATAACTTCTTCATCCTAACTCCTATGAGATTTTATTCAACTTCCTGGGTCATTCTCCACCACTTTATGTATCCAAATCAAGCTTCTTACAAAGATATTCATCCTGGTTTGATTGGACCGACGAAAGAAGCTGTGCTATTCCCAAACTGGGAAAATGGAATTACCTGATTTGAAAGTGGGATAACTTCTTCATCCTAACTCCTATGAGATTTATTCAACTTCATGGTGATTCTCCACCACTTTATGTATCCATATCAAGCTTCTCACAATGTGATCATCCTGGTGTGATTGGAACGACGATGAAGTTGTGCTATTCCCAAACTAGGAAACTGGAATCACCTGATTTGAAAGTGGGATAACTTCTTCATCCCAACTCCTATGAGATTTATTCAACTTCATGGTGATTCTCCACCACTTTAAGTATCCAATCAAGCTTCTTACAAAGAGATTCATCCTGGTTTGATTGGAACGACGAAGAAGAAGCTGTGCATTCCAAACTGGAATCTGGAATCACCTGATTTGAAAGTTGGATAACTTCTTCATCCTAACTCCTATGAGATTTATTCAACTTCCTGTGTCATTCTCCACCACTTTATGTATCCAAATCAAGCTTCTTACAAAGAGATTCATCCTGGTTTGATTGGAACGACGAAGAAGATTGTGCTATTCCCAACTGGAATCTGGAATCACCTGATTTGAAGTTGGATAACTTCTTCCTCCTAACTCCTATGAGATTTATTCAACTTCCTGGTCATTTCTCCACCACTTTATGTATCCAAATCAAGCTTCTCCACAATAGTGATTCATCCTGGTTTGATTGGAACGACAAAGAAGCTGTCCTATTCCCAAACTGGGAACTGGAACCACCTGATTTGAAAGTGGGATAACTTCTTCTTGCCAACTCCTATGAGATTTATTCAACTTCATGGTTGATTCTCCACAACTTTATGTAGCCAAATCAAGCTTCTCTCACAAAGTGATTCATCTGGTGTTGATTCGAACGACGATGAAGCTGTGTTATTCCCAAACTGGGAAACTGGAATCCACCTGATTTGAAAGTGGATAACTTCTTCATTCCCAACTCCTATGATATTTATTCAACTTTCTGGTGATTCTCCACACTTTATGTATCCACATCAAGCTTCTTACAAAGAGATTCATTCCTGGTTTGATTGGAACGACGAAGAAGCTGTGTATTCCCAAACTGGGAAACTGGAATCACCTGATTGAAAGTGGGATAACTTCTTCATCCCAACTCCTATGAGATTTATTCAACTTCCTGGTCATTCTCCACCACTTTATGTATCCAAATCAAGCTTCTCACAAAGTGATATTCATCCTGGTTTGATTGGAACGACGAAAGAAGCTGTGCTATTCCCAAACTGGGAAAATGGAATTACCTGATTTGAAAGTTGGATAACTTCTTCTTGCCAACTCCTATGAGATTTATTCAACTTCCTGGTCATTTCTCCACCACTTTATGTATCCAAATCAAGCTTCTCACAAAGTGATTCATCCTGGTTTGATTGGAACGACGAAGAAGAAGCTGTGGTATTTCCAAACTGGGGAAAACTGGAATCACCTGATTTGAAAGTGGGATGACTTCTTCATCCCAACTCCTATGAGATTTTATTCAACTTCCTGGTCATTCCCACCACTTTATGTATTCCCAATCAAGGCTTCTCACAAAGTGATTCATCCTGGTTTGATTGGAACGACGAAGAAGCTGTGCTATTCCCAAACTGGGAACATGGAATTACCTGATTTGAAAGTTGGATAACTTTCTTCTTGCCAACTCTATGAGATTTATTAACTTCCTGGTCATTCTCCACCACTTTATGTATCCATAATCAAGCTTCTCACAAAGTGATTCATCCTAGTGTGATTGGAACGACGAAAGAAGCTGTCTATTCCCAAACTGGGAAACTGGAATCACCTGATTTGAAAGTGGGATAACTTCTTCTTGCCAACTCCTATGAGATTTATTCAACTTCCTGGTGATTCTCCACCACTTTATGTATCCAAATCAAGCTTCTCACAAAGTGATTCATCCTGGTGATTGGAACGACGATGAAGCTGTGCTATTCCCAAACTGGAAACTGGAATCACCTGATTTGAAAGTGGATAACTTCTTCATCCAACTCCTATGAGATTTATTCAACTTCCTGGTGATTCTCCACCACTTTATGTATCCAAATCAAGCTTCTTACAAAGAGATTCATCCTGGTTTGATTGGAACGACGAAGAAGCTGTGCTATTCCCAAACTGGAATCTGGAATCACCTGATTTGAAAGTGGATAACTTCTTCATCCTAACTCCTATGAGATTTATTCAACTTCCTGGTCATTCTCACCACTTTATGTATCCAAATCAAGCTTCTTACAAAGAGATTCATCCTGGTTTGATTGGAACGACGAAGAAGCTGTGCTATTCCCAAACTGGAAACTGGAATCACCTGATTTGAAAGTGGGATAACTTCTTCATCCTAACTCCTATGAGATTTATTCAACTTCCTGGTGATTCTCCACCACTTTATGTATCCAAATCAAGCTTCTTACAAAGATTCATCCTGGTGATTGGAACGACGAAGAAGCTGTGCTATTCCCAAACTGGAATCTGGAATCACCTGATTTGAAAGTGGATAACTTCTTCATCCTAACTCCTATGAGATTTATTCAACTTCCTGGTGATTCTCCACCACTTTATGTATCCAAATCAAGCTTCTTACAAAGAGATTCATCCTGGTTTGATTGGAACGACGAAGAAGCTGTGCTATTCCCAAACTGGAATCTGGAATCACCTGATTTGAAAGTTGGATAACTTCTTCATCCTAACTCCTATGAGATTTATTCAACTTCCTGGTCATTCTCCACCACTTTATGTATCCAAATCAAGCTTCTTACAAAGAGATTCATCCTGGTTTGATTGGAACGACGAAGAAGCTGTGCTATTCCCAAACTGGAATCTGGAATCACCTGATTTGAAAGTGGATAACTTCTTCTCCAACTCCTATGAGATTTATTCAACTTCCTGGTCATTCTCCACCACTTTATGTATCCAAATCAAGCTTCTCACAAAGTGATTCATCCTGGTTTGATTGGAACGACAAGAAGCTGTCTATTCCCAAACTGGGAAACTGGAACCACCTGATTTGAAAGTGGGATAACTTCTTCTTGCCAACTCCTATGAGATTTATTCAACTTCCTGGTGATTCTCCACCACTTTATGTATCCAAATCAAGCTTCTCACAAAGTGATTCATCCTGGTGTGATTAACGACGATGAAGCTGTGTATTCCCAAACTGGGAAACTGGAATCACCTGATTTGAAAGTGGGATAACTTTTCATCCCAACTCCTATGATATTATTCAACTTCCTGGTGATTCTCCACCACTTTATGTATCCAAATCAAGCTTCTTACAAAGATTCATCCTGGTTTGATTGGAACGACGAAGAAGCTGTGCTATTCCCAAACTGGGAAACTGGAATCACCTGATTTGAAAGTGGATAACTTCTTCATCCAACTCCTATGAGATTTATTCAACTTCCTGGTCATTCTCCACCACTTTATGTATCCAAATCAAGCTTCTCACAAAGTGATTCATCCTGGTTTGATTGGAACGACGAAGAAGCTGTGCTATTCCCAAACTGGGAAAATGGAATCACCTGATTTGAAAGTGGATAACTTCTTCTCCAACTCCTATGAGATTTATTCAACTTCCTGGTCATTCTCCACCACTTTATGTATCCAAATCAAGCTTCTCACAAAGTGATTCATCCTGTTTGATTGGAACGACAAAGAAGCTGTCATTCCCAAACTGGGAAACTGGAATCACCTGATTTGAAAGTGGGATAACTTCTTCATCCCAACTCCTATGAGATTTATATCAATTCCTGGTGATTCTCCACCACTTTATGTATCCAAATTAAGCTTCTACAAAGAGATTCATCCTGGTTTTGTATTGGAACGACGATAGAAGCTGTGCTATTCCCAAACTGGAATCTGGAATAACCTGATTTGAAAGTGGATAACTTCTTCATCTTAAACTCCTATGAGATTTTATTCAACTTCTGTCATTCTCCACCACTTTATGTATCCAAATCAAGCTTCTTACAAAGTGATTCATCCTGGTTTGATTGGAACGACGAAAAGCTGTGCTATTCCCAAACTGGAACTGGAATCACCTGATTTGAAAGTGGATAACTTCTTCAACCTCCTATGAGATTTATTCAACTTCCTGGTCATTCTCCACCACTTTATGTATCCAAATCAAGCTTCTCACAAAGTGATTCATCCTGGTTTGATTGGAACGACGAAGAAGTGTGCTATTCCCAAACTGGGAAACTGGAATCACCTGATTTGAAAGTGTGGATAACTTCTTCTTGCCAACTCCTATGAGATTTATTCAACTTCCGGTGATTCTCCACCACTTTATGTATCCAAATCAAGCTTCTCACAAAGTGATTCATCCTGGTTGATTGGAACGACGATGAAGCTGTGCTATTCCCAAACTAGGAAACTGGAATCACCTGATTTGAAAGTGGGATAACTTCTTCATGCCAACTCCTATGAGATTTATTCAACTTCATGGTCATTCTCCACCACTTTATGTATCCAAATCAAGCTTCTCACAAAGTGATTCATCATGGTTGATTGGAACGACGAAGAAGCTGTGCTATTCCCAAACTGGGAAATGGAATCACCTGATTTGAAAGTGGGATAACTTCTTCTTGCCAACTCCTATGAGATTTATTCAACTTCCTGGTGATTCTCCACCACTTTATGTATCCAATCAAGCTTCTCACAAAGTGATTCATCCTGGTGTGATTGGAACGACGATGAAGTGTGCTATTCCCAAACTAGGAAACTGGAATCACCTGATTTGAAGGGATAACTTCTTCATCCCAACTCCTATGAGATTTATTCAACTTCCTGGTGATTCTCCACCACTTTATGTATCCAAATCAAGCTTCTTACAAAGAGATTCATCCTGGTTTGATTGGAACGACGAAGAAGCTGTGCTATTCCCAAACTGGAATCTGGAATCACCTGATTTGAAAGTTGGATAACTTCTTCATCCTAACTCCTATGAGATTTATTCAACTTCCTGGTCATTCTCCACCACTTATGTATCCAAATCAAGCTTCTTACAAGAGTTCATCCTGGTTTGATTGGAACGACGAAGAAGCTGTGCTATTCCCAAACTGGAATGGAATCACCTGATTTGAAAGTGGATAACTTTCATCCTAACTCCTATGAGATTTATTCAACTTCATGGTCATTCTCCACACTTTATGTATCCAAATCAAGCTTCTCACAAAGTGATTCATCCTGGTTTGATTGGAACGACGAAAGAAATGTCATATTCCCAAACTGGGAAACTGGAACCACCTGATTTGAAAGTGGGATAACTTCTTCTTGCCAACTCCTATGAGATTTATTCAACTTCATGGTGATTCTCCACACTTTATGTATCCAAATAAGCTTCTCACAAAGTGATTCATCCTGGTGTGATTGAACGACGATGAAGCTGTGTTATTCCCAAACTGGGAAACTGGAATCACCTGATTTGAAAGTGGGATAACTTCTTCATCCCAACTCCTATGATATTTATTCAACTTCCTGGTGATTCTCCACCACTTTATGTATCCAAATCAAGCTTCTTACAAAGAGATTCATCCTGGTTTGATTGGAACGACGAAGAAGCTGTGGTATTCCGAAACTGGGAAACTGGAATCACCTGATTTGAAAGTGGGATAACTTCTTCATCCCAACTCCTATGAGATTTTTCAACTTCCTGGTCATTCTCCACACTTTATGTATCCAAT